>CP139501.1:262107703-262352675 GCA_021014915.2 Artemisia tridentata subsp. tridentata | reverse complement strand
GAATAAGATTTGCAACATTTTGTACCGAAGTGTTGTAATTTTTCTTTAAAAAGTGCAACACTTTAATAAAGTGTTCTATTTTTTTCTAATGGATGCAATACTCGTAAAATAATGTTGCATTAGATCCTTGAATGCAACACTTATATAGTAAAATGTTGCTTTATTATTATTGAAGTCTAAAATTCAACAATTTCCAAAAGTGTCGCTTCTAAAATGATGCAATAGCTTCATTTCGTTGTAGTGCCTTTTTCTTACTCTAGTAATCTTGAAACGACTTCTCTTACAAATTCACTAGGAAACTAGAAATATATCTTTTTGCAATGACTTTCCAAATTTATTACAGTGGTAAATATAATAATCATAAGTCAAAATACGCTTGCAACTCCTGGTTATTGCAATTTAATAATTTATATTGAATCAAAGAAGAAAGAAACAAAACTTAATACAATAAATTACAAAAGAACTTTTTGTTTGAAAGGCATAAATTACAAAAGAAGTAAATCAATAATTTGAATAATTCAGCTGAAGACCTTCATATGTCCGAGAGAGGTGTTGAGAAAACTGGGATACTTTGTGGGTGCCTAAAGAAGTTATCTGGATCAACTCTAGCCTTGATTTGTATCAACTTCTTGAAATTGTCACGCTTCCAATACCTTTCGCCCCAAACACTCGCTTCTTCATAACTATCACTTCCAACTCCCAAATCCAAATCATTGTAGTTAAAATACACTTCCCGCGGGTTACTTGATACGTACGGCTCTAGAAACTCTTCAAAGCTATTTAGCCAATCTCTTCGTGCAAGCGATGTTGGAGTTGTGTATGAAGGTTGGTCGCTAAAATCAACTGTCTTGAAAAACTGGTACAAGACCCCAGCTCTATGAGGATACGGAATTGCTGTCTCGGAGTACTCATTCATCATTCCCCCAAACGGGTTGATGATAAAAGTCTCTGAGCCGTCGTTTTCAAATATCTTTTCCCATATCTTTGTAAGCCCCTCTATGGAGATTGGTGCTCGAATATAGTCTGATTTACCTTTGAAATTCAGCTTGGGAATGGCTGATCGGTTAGCGAGAATCTCGGTGGGGGTTGAGGTTGAAAAGCCTCCAAATAGAAGGCTTATTTGGACCATTTTCACTTCTTCACATATCTCACTTGTTACATTGAGCTCTGGGAAGTTTTCTTCTAGCAACGGCATCAACGTGTCGATAGTTCCTTGATAAATTCCTTCAAACGCCATTCTTATGGTTTTCTGGGACGTATTTCCAACATTTTCGCCAAACATTTGAATCCTTATGTGCAAGTTTCGATCAATATTTGGCATAAAAGTTTGATATTTATGGAAAATTTCCGTAGCGCCTTCTTCCAAAGTTTTATCTACTACAAAAACAGTCACTACTTCCGGAACCGGAACCAACCTCAGCTTCCATGCAAGAACAATTCCAAAACTAGAAGCACCGCCACCACGGATTGCCCAAAACAATTCTTCGCCCATCGAACTCCTATCAAGAATATCACCATTAACATCCATAAACCGAACATCAACAACATTATCAGCTCCAAGACCATATTTTCTCATCAGATTCCCGTATCCACCACCACCCAAGTACCCGCCAATACCGACTGAGGGACAAACACCAGCTGGAAAATACAACGTATCTGTCTTTTGAGAAATAGTATAGTATACTTCCCCAAGCGCAGCACCAGCCTGGACCCATGCAGTGCTATTCGCAACATCCAAGTCTATAGACCTCATATTAGTGAAATCAATCATGACAAAGGGCACATCAGCCGTGGATGAGAGACCCTCAAAGTCATGGCCTCCGGACCTGATCCTGATCTCGTATCCATGTTTCTTGGTGCATAAAAGAGCAGTTCGAATTTGAGATTCGTCGCCAGGAGTGACAATGACTGATGGTTTGGGAGTGTCGGGTTGATTGAACCTAGCATTGTTGACTGCTACTTGCCAAACTGGTAAGAAAAAAGAATTGGCGGAAGTGAAAATGAGTTGAGAGATGGAGGTAATGTTGTTTGAGTTTGACTGTAGGCATGTTATGAAATCTTCGGAACCTGGTGTAACATTAAGGTTTGAGACCAAAGATCGGCATGAACCCGAAAAGCAAAGAGCTAGAAGTAAGAGGTGAACATAACAAGTTATAAGTTGAGACTTCATCATGTTTTGGTTTGTTTTGATGGAATTATGAAAAATGATGTGTTTATAACTTTATATATATAGAGTGAAGGGTGGCCTGCCAAGGGCAAATGGAGTTAAAATAATTATGAAGAAACATTCGTGCTGAGTCTTATTTCAATGATAAGAATTGACTTAAAAATTCTAGATAGGATAATCTTGTTAGATGTACTATATATTACTAATGTTTTTACTGGATGTTCATAATATTATATATTAATTCCCAACTTGTTGCATGGGTTTAAACAACAACTTTCCCTGCCCTTTTAACGTTATAATATAAGCAAATATATGTAAAGATGAAGGGTCAAAGACCTGGACCTATGCATAAAGACCAAAATTTGCAAATGAATCAAAGATGTCAAAAACTAAAACCTGTACATTAACATATACAAGCGGGTCTAACTTATAAAAAACATAATTGTGTATGAATATTTACATTTCAAATACAAATGCGTCAAAACCATAAACTACACATATTCATATACTTATACATAAACTTCTACAAGTGGGTCAAAAAATCTAACATAAACATATTCATAAATCAAACCTAGACACAATGTGTCAAACGGCTTAAAAACACAACATTTTTCCGTTCCAAAATAATATTTTGCGCTTGGTTAATCTTCGGGTGGGATCACGACAGAAATGATATTAAAAGACTGTTTATGTATATGTATAGCTAGAATTCACTTTTTGACCATTTGATCAATTTGTATATGCATATGATGTACTAGGTAAATACTTTTGATGTTTTAACTGTTTTATCCATTTTACTCGTTTGCATATGCGTACATTTACGTGTTCGCACTTGTTTGACCCACTGATAGATATTTATGAACATCTGCAGGCTAAACTTTTTGACCCATTTAAATATATATACAAAAACCGTTAAGAAAGAGGAATTTTGTTCTAATGTGGATATATAAATGCAACAAGTTGTGTTTATATAATAAATATCATGACCAACCAGTAAAATTAAGCATAGGTATAGTACATCTGATACGTTAAGTATCGATAGTTTGCACACTTCAAGCGTATGCGAGCTCCCTAAGAAGTTAGAAGAGAGAAAAGAGAATTTATTTATCACAACTCTGCTTTCTGCATTCCATTGATTCGGTATAAATAGCAAATAAAACACGATAACTTGTAACACAAGATAACTCCTAAAACAACTCACAATATATTTTCCTAATATGACTCAATCATGACTAAAAATAAAGATAATCACATGGCATAATCCTTATGCCATACGGGCTTGGATGTGGCTCTTTTGGGTCGCGTTTCACCATCAGCCACGGGCTCTTTGTCAGGCTCAACGGGCTCTTCATTCCCCACATCAGGCTCGGACGTAACATTCCCCACATCTTCAGAAATCACCTTGTCCTCAAGGTGGAAAGTTGGATGAGCGGCTTGAAATTCAGTAACCCATTCCCATGTCGCTTCTTCTGGTGATCTTCCCAACCATTGAACGAGAACTTGTCTAGCTGGCAATCCATTGCGAAACACTACTCGCGAATCACAGATGCATAATGGTTGTTCCACTGGATGACCTTCAAATATCTCCTCAGGTAAATCGACAACGTCCCCATGTTCGGTCCCCTAAAAGGGCTTGAGTAACGATACATGAAACACATGATGTATCTTACTTGTAGAAGGAAGTGCAAGACGGTAAGCAACCTTTCCCACACGTTCAAGTACCTCAAATGGCCCATAATATCTCTTGGCTAACTTATTAGAAAAACGTTTGGCTAAGGTGACTTGCCGATAGGGTTGTAGCTTAACAAACACCTTATCTCCTTGTTGAAACTCCACATCACACCTACTTTGGTTGGCCTTCATTTCCATGCGATGCTTTGCAACTAATAAATTATTCCTAAGCTGCCGTAACAACTCATCTCGTTCGGTCAATACTTCGTCAACGGCGGCAATTTTAGATGATCCTGGTGGATATGGAATAATCGTTGGAGGTAAACGCCCGTACAACGCTTGAAAAGGAGACATTTGGATGCTACTATGATAGCTAGTATTATAACAATATTCAGCCCAAGATAAGAACTTTACCCACTGTTGAGGCCGATCAGATACCATTGCACAAAGATATTGTTCAATACCTCGATTAACAACTTCTGTTTGACCGTCCGTCTGAGGATGATAAGCCGTACTATGATTCAATTTAGTACCACTGGCATCAAACAAGTGCTTCCAAAATTGACTAACAAATATAGGGTCACGATCGGACACGACAGTTCGGGGAAAACCATGATGTTTAACTACCATCTCTACGAACAACTCCGCCACTTTGGAAGCATTAAAACTAGTTGGTAATGTCCCAAAGTGTGCATATTTAGAAAACCGATCCACCACCACAAAAATTGCTGTCAACCCTTTGAAACTTGGCAACCCAGTAATAAAATCCATTGAGACATCTTCCCACACCGCTGATGGCGTTGGTAACGGTTGTAGCAATCCTCCTGAAGCCTGCGTCACATATTTGGTTTGTTGACATATAAGACATTGTTTAACATACTCTTTAACTGATTTACGCATCCCCTTCCAATAAAACAAAGCGGATAATCCTACTAGCATTTTCTTCATTCCCCCATGCCCGGCACTAGGCGTGTCATGAAATTCAGACAACAATGGAATCTTTAGTTTGGATTCCGCACCAATATAGTAACGATCCTGATAAATTAATAAACCCTTCTCACGACGGAACCCTTCCACTGCTACCCCTTGATCGAGCTTATGATGTATCTGTTGTAATTCAGCCAAGACTTTATTCTCCCCATGCAATTCGGTCATTAATTCCACCAACGGCTGGCTCATAGCCATAAATGCCGCTGTTACACTTTCCTCCTCTTCGTACCTACGTGACAACGCATCAGCCACCTGATTCGACACCCCCGGCTTGTACTCGATAGAAAAATCAAATCCCATCAATTTCCTGATATACTTTTGCTGTAATGGTGTTTGAATTACCTGTTGCATAAGCTCTTTAATACTCTTATGGTCCGTTCGAATTATAAAACGGCGCCCGATCAAGTACTGTCTCCACTTGTAGATGGCTTCCACAATAGCGAACAACTCTTTTTGATATGTAGCCGCAATGCGCATGCGAGGACCCAATTTACGGCTAAAAAAACTAATGGGTTGCCCTTTTTGTAATAACACAGCACCAATGCCATTGTCCGACGCATCAGCCTCAACAATAAATGTCTCATCAAAATTAGGAAGTCCCAAAATTGGCGCATGAGAAAGTTGATACTTGAGAGCATCAAAAGCCGCTTCTTCCACCGTTCCCCATTTAAAACCATCCTTTTGCAACAATTCAGACAATGGTGCCGCTATAGACGCATAGTCTTTAATAAACAGCCGATAATACCCCGCAAGACCTAAGAAACCCCTTACCTGTCTTTGCGTTTTAGGAACGGGCCATTCCACTATCGCGACCACCTTCTTTGGATCCACCTCAACCCCACGTCCCGAAATAATTGACCCAAGTATTCAAGCGTTGTGGACCAAACACACACTTGGAACGCTTAACATAAAATTTATGGACCATTAAACATTGAAACACACACTGCAAATGTTCTAAATGCGCCGTAAGAGTATCACTATAAATCAATATGTCATCGAAAAACACAATCACAAATTTACGCAAATATGGAGAAAATAACCGATTCATGGTTGCTTGAAAAGTAGACGGAGCGTTGGTGAGACCAAACGGCATTACCAAAAACTCATAATGACCGTCATGTGTACGAAAAGCAGTTTTGTAAATATCCCGTTCATTCACACGTATTTGATGATACCCGGCCCGTAAATCAAGCTTGGTGAAGATAGTCGCACCCCCTAACTCATCAAACATTTCATCAGCCGTAGGTATTGGAAACTTATCCTTTACGGTGACCGCATTCAATGCCCGATAATCAACACAAAAACGATAACTACCATCCTTCTTCTTGACTAACAAGACAGGAGATGAAAAGGGACTATGACTATAACGGATGATTCCCTGACTTAGCATTTCATTAACCAATTTTTCCATCTCATTTTTTTGGTAATGAGGGTAATGATAAGGTCTAACATTCACCGGTTTAGTACTAGGATATAAGTGAATATGGTGATCAATAAGACGATGTGGAGGTAATTCAGTGGGTACCTGAAAAAGCGACTCAAAGTGCACCAAAAGCTGTTCAATCTCAGGAGGTATAACTGCGTCCGCGACCTGTGCACTCTCGGACCTTTCATCCTGTACCGTAACGCTATGTAACTCGTATACCCCATAAATCTCGTCTGTATCCAACAACGCATGCATATGATGGAAACTAATCTGTTTCAGGCGCAACGAGGCATCCCCTTTTAATGTATATCGCGTGCCAGCAAGTGTGAATTCCATGGATTGCTGGGCATAATCGTGAGTCACCTTACCCAGCGTCTGTAACCATTGTATTCCTAACACAACATCGAGTCCTTTCATAGGAAGTACATACAAATCAAATTCCATCGAAAACCCCTGCATCTCGAGCATAACCTTAGAGCAAATGTTTTCACACAACAACGTCTCCCCACTCCCGATGCAAACCTTAAAAGGTTTGGTTGTCGTAATGGGTAGCTTCATTCGTTCGGCTACGCCTGGTTGAACAAAATTATGGGTACTCCCATTGTCAATAAGCACATGAACCTTGCCGGTGTTAATCGTGCCCCAAAGTTGGAGGGATCGAGGACTCCCGTGCCCAACTAATGAATTTAACATGGAAATATCTCCACTCTCTACAGCCTCCTCCGTGTCTCCTGTTGTCACCGGCTCCACGACATCCTCGTCATCTGCCATAAGTAATAAAAATTTGCCCGGACACTTATGACCGCGCACCCATTTGTTATCGCAGTTAAAACATAAACCTTTACTCATACGCTCCTGTCGTTCAGCGGGCGATATCCACTTAATCGGAAGTGGTGTTGTTCCAGACGCACCCCCAACTGTAGAAGGTGTCGGTAATAGAGGTGGCTTAGGATTCTCAGAACGTGGCGCCCCAAAACGAGCAGTCGACTTGGAGTGGTTTTGGGAAACACTGGTAACTGCCAACCCACTGGAACCCGCTTTGCCCCCTTGATCGTCCAAACGTGCCTCAGTAACCCGTGCTAAAGAAAAGGCATCACCAAGAGTTGTTGGTTTGGACACCAACAATTCTCGCTGCAACGCGGGTTTAAGTCCCGATATATAAAACGAAATCAGCAACTTTTCAGGAATATCGGTCACCCGATTCATAAGTTTTTCAAAGTCACTTTGGTATTGGGCCACGGTTCCAAATTGCAATAGTTTAGATAACGCTCCCTGCGGATCCTCATACTTACAAGGACCAAACCGATTGCGAACACTCTCCAAAAACCCGTCCCAGTTGGTAATCAAATTATTGCGCGACATCCACCGAAACCAATCGGCAGCGTCTCCTTCAAGATTAAAACCTACGACCTTGAGTCGTTGTGCTTCCGCTGTTCCTAGAAGATCAAAGTATTCCTGGATAGCAAAAATCCAACTGTCAGGATCGTTGCCATTAAACTTAGGCACCTCCAACCGCATGGATCGCGGTAACCCTGGATCACCACCTCCTGCTCCATGGCGATTGACTCCTAAATTTTTTATTGCCTGTAACTCTACATGTAACGCAACAAGCTGCGCGTTGAGTGCATCCGAGTGATCCTTCAACAGCCCACGTACCGCTGCTTCGTCCATTAGCAATAAAAGCACCAGTTGATACGTTAAGTATCGATAGTTTGCACACTTCAAGCGTATGCGAGCTCCCTAAGAAGTTAGAAGAGAGAAAAGAGAATTTATTTATCACAACTCTGCTTTTTGCATTCCATTGATTCGGTATAAATAGTAAATAAAACACGATAACTTGTAACACAAGATAACTCCTAAAACAACTCACAATATATTTTCCTAATATGACTCAATCATGACTAAAAATAAAGATAATCACATGGCATAATCCTTATGCCATACGGGCTTGGATGTGGCTCTTTTGGGTCGCGTTTCACCATCAGCCACGGGCTCTTTGTCAGGCTCAACGGGCTCTTCATTCCCCACATCAGACTCGGATGTAACAACATCTAATAAGACCATCAAAAACTCACCTAATTCATTAACAAGAGGATAAAAGTCTATTCTTATTATTGAAATATGATTCACCATGCATGAATCTTCCTTCCATGATTATATTAACCCCATTTGCTTTTTGTAGGTCACCCTTCACTCTATATAAACACTTCATTTGCCATAATTCCATCAAAACACACAAAAACTTACACTATGAAATCTCAACTTATAACCTCTTATTTTCTCCTCTTGCTTCTATCTCTTTGCTTTTCGGCTTCATGCCGATCTTTAGTCTCAAACCTTGATGATGTTACACCTGGTTCCGAAGATTTCATAACATGTCTTCAGTCGAACTCAAACAACATTACCTCCATCTCTCAACTCATTTTCACTTCCGCCAATTCATCATTCTTACCGGTTTGGCAAGTAGCCGTCAACAACGCTAGATTCAATCAACCCGACACTCCCAAACCATCAGTCATTGTCACTCCTGTTGACGAATCCCAGGTTCGAACTGCTCTTTTATGCACCAAGAAACATGGATATGAGATCAGGATCAGATCCGGGGGTCATGATTTTGAGGGTCTCTCGTCCACTGCTGACGTGCCCTTTGTCATGATTGATTTCACCAACATGAGGTCTATAGACGTGCATGTTGCGAATAGCAATGCATGGGTCCAGGCTGGCGCTGCGCTTGGGGAAGTATATTATACTATTTCTCAAAAGACTGATACGTTGTATTTTCCAGCTGGTGTTTGTCCCTCAGTCGGTATAGGTGGGTACTTGGGTGGTGGTGGATACGGGAATCTGATGAGAAAATACGGTCTTGGAGCTGATAATGTTGTTGATGTTCGCTTTATGGATGTTAATGGCGATATTCTTGATAGGAGTTCGATGGGCGAAGAATTGTTTTGGGCAATTCGTGGTGGTGGTGCTTCTAGTTTTGGAATTGTTCTTGCCTGGAAGCTGAGGTTGGTTCTAGTTCCGAAATTAGTGACTGTTTTTGTAGTTGATAAAACTTTGGAAGAAGGCGCTACAGAAATTTTCCATAAATATCAAACTGTTATGCCAAATATTGATCGAAACTTGCACATAAGGATGTAGAATTATAGAATTCAGATATGTGCAGAAAAGTTTCTGCCTCAGTGATCGAATAAAACATGAATAGGTTTCATGTATCATAGGTTCTATTTTCACAGGTTGTATATGTTTCATATGTAGAATGGTAGAATGCAGAATGTAAATAAGTTTCTGCATAGGATCGAAATCACAGGTTCTAATATGTGTTTCTGATCAATATAATGACAGAATATAGTAGGAAACAAAGCAAGATTGGGTTGAACCCATAATAAAATGATATTATAAAATGAGAAGGGTTACTTTACAAATACAGGAATCTAATCTATTTATACTAATTGAAAAGGTGTGAATGAATGGATGTGATGGTTCGTATGAACCAAGGGTTGTGTCCCTTCAATACATAAATAACTAACTCTAATAACTGTCAAATGACAGGTCATCTATCCTAGTACTTCAACCTTATTGGTCGAAATAAAGTCTGCATAATATAGTAATAATTTTCTGCTGTAAAGCAAAGTTTAAGAACAACTTTGATCTTAAGTTGTCCAACAAAGGATTCAAATGTTTGGCGAAAATGCTGGAAATACTACTCAGAAAACCATACGAATGGCGTTTGAAGGAATTTATCAAGGAACTATCGACACGTTGATTCCATTGCTAGAAGAAAACTTCCCAGAGCTCAATGTAACAAGTGAGATATGTGAAGAAGTGAAAATGGTCCAAACAAGCCTTCTTTTTGGAGGCTTTTCAACCTCGACCCCCACCGAGATTCTCGCAAACCGATCAGCCATCCCCAAGCTGAACTTCAAAGGTAAATCAGACTATATTCGAGCACCAATCTCCATAGATGGGCTTAAAAAGATATGGGAAAAGATATTTGAAAACGACGGATCAGAGACTTTTATCATCAACCCGTTTGGGGGAATGATGAATGAGTATTCCGAGACAGCAGTTCCGTATCCTCATAGAGCTGGGGTCTTGTACCAGTTTTTCAAGACTGTTGACTTTAGCGACCAACCTTCATACACAACTCCAACATCACTTGCACGAAGAGATTGGCTACAAAGCTTTGAAGCATTTTTTTTGTGCAAACTGGTGAATATATATTAATATTTGAAACAACTTACAATGGAAGACAATCACTGGAATGGACAACACCCATCCAGGAGATATACTACATTCACTAGCAGAATACAAAAACATCAATTCAGACAAGAAACTATCACTTATCCGATAACAGATATCAATACTTCATATCTCTGATGAAAACAGAGCTTCCATTCCAAAGCCATTTCTGCACTATAGAGTAAACCATGCCAGAAATGTCTCAAATTCACCATATTTTGCACTACCATCTAGCTACATTTCCACATCACCCTTCCATCCAAACCATTCAACCTTCAACCACAACAGTAAGGATAGAAAGGTGTGTGGTTTCACTAGGAACCATAACCCATCCATGGGGGGGCTCTTCTAAGTAGCCTACATTTCCCTCTCAAAGGAAGGCCTCAACTACTTAGAAACACTCACCCTCCATGATGCCACCCATTTCCTCCTGTGGGAATGCAAAGAAAGGACCATGAAGTTTCATCTTTCACAACTCTCAATTCCAATCTTCTTGCACTTCCCTCCTAGGCCATTTACCCTTCACATTGTATAACCCTACTTTTGTTAGAGTTTATGGATTATTTATTAATATTTGTATGTCCGGTTTTGAACCCGAGACTTCGGGATTGCACACATTACGTATGAGTCTCAATGTATTAATAATTAATATAATGATTTATGATTAATTATTAAATCACAAATATTTATATGATCGAAAAAAAAAGAGGGGGTTAAATGTCGATTTTTAAAACTTGAGGATGTGTTGGACTCAGACTTGGTGAGCAAGTTTAGAGTGTATATAAACACCTCATGGCTTCATAAATCGGACGACATATAATATCCCTAAACGATTTTATAAAATCGATTCACCTTTTTTTTCTTCACCTACTGACATCTTCTTGCGAACAGTAAAAGAAGTTATCATAGGAGTACTATGCATGTGCATGTGCATGTACAGTATCATTGATCTTATATCATTAATACGTGTATGTGTGTTTAGCATGTACAGTACATGGATACATTGCGTATGAATATGTGTAGCATATTCATGTTCCTCTTTTATTTTCTTGTCGATGTAAAGGGTGATGTGTCCTTTAGGGATTCGATCATGTATTATATAGAACATCAAACCCTAGGTGTTGTGATGTTTTATTTGTGATCTTGAACCTAGCTTTTCACATTGAGACGCTAGTAATACGTGTGTACAGGAACGGAGTACAAGCTTACTTTAGCTTGTGGTTACCTTGCCCTATTCGACCCTAAAAAAGTCGATCCATCCTAAAACCCTATTAGGGTTTATATTGTTCTTGGAGCACGTGATTCCTTGTTCTTGCTAGGAATCGAAAAGGTACGCTTCTATTTAAATTTATGTTAATTAATTTACATGTTTATGTAGATCCATTCCGCTGCGTATACTTGTGATGATTATGTGTTTATAGTTTATTTATGATTCACATATTCCAACAGTGGCATCATGAGCCGCGTTTTTAACATGTAATTAATTACTAAAAACCCTTAAAAATTGAATCTTGTATAGATACATGCAATTGATTAATCTAGGGTTTATTTTTTTGTAAACCCTAATTAGGTCAACACCTAATTAAAAGATTTAGTATTTTGGTTTTTGTAGAAAACTTGTAGAAAACCCTAGGATTGCATGCAAATTTTTTTAGGGATTAATTAATGAATACCTTATGTGATGTCATTAATTAATTAATTAGATTGCGTACTATATAGGCTTGTAAATATGTGTTACATGATTTTAAGTGCTATATGGGATCCATGACAAAATCTTGCATGTTTTGTCATGGAATGTTTGTTGATTTAATTGCTACATGATTTTTAAGATAAATCTTAAATTAGGGAAGACCCTAATATATTAATTAAAATTGGTTATGTGCAATGTGGTATCTAATTAATCAAAACTTACGCGGCCAAGTTATTTGACGTCTGTGGTCCATTGGGCACAATGAGCTCGAAAACCAATGGGAGTTTTATTAATTACATACATTAAAATTCACATAGATAATTAATAGGATTTATCAAAAAGGTTTGCATGTGGCTATATGATATTGTTAATGATCATATATGTGTTATTGAGTGTTTATTTATTTTTTTATAAATTACTTGTTCTTTGTGTGTTTAATTATGATGGATTGTAACAACAAAGAGGGTAAATTTTCAAATAAAAATAAATGAACCTAATAACTATGAAACCTTTGTAGTAAACCATTTAATTGCCAAGTCTTATGTGCCGACAGTGGTTCGCTTCGCACGGTAATTTGCTCCCAGGCGAGACTAGCAATTAATAATTTACTACATAAATTGTTTTAAGTAAGAAAATCATAAGTTTTAGTTGATTGATGCGACTGTACAAAAGTGGTCGAAGCGGCGGACCTATTATTGACAAACTATAAAGTGGGTTTAAGGTTGGTTCACATTAAATTGTGACCTTAGAGGGGCACGGTTTTAACCAGCTTCGGCGGCTGTCGTCCCTCCGCTCGCCTGTGCGTCAATAATAGACTTACCAAGTACACCATGAAAAAGTACGAAGCATCTTAAGGCAATGTTGTAATTTGCTCAACGCCTCAATTAAAAACTTTGATGATTTGAGCTTACGAATGAGTAAACTGGTTTTTTGTAGAAAACATATGATACAAAGATGAATGCATGACATCTTTGTACATATTTTTTGATAACATACATCAAAAATTTAAATACCCTTAAATTTAAGTAATATGCCAACCAACTACAAAAAGGAACACCTAAGGCTTCATCCTACATCACTAGCAGCCAAAGCTGAATGTTGATGTTCAAAGGATTGTTGTCTAAGGGTAAATTGAGTACTTTCATCACTAGCAGCCAAAGCTGAATGTGATGGAACGACGTCAATTTACAGTTTCTTAAGTTGGTTAACTTAATTGAGCACTTTCATCACTAGCAGCCAAAGCTGAATGTGATGGGACGGCGTCAAGGCATAAAGATTTGGGGATGAAACATGCTTACATTTTGCAACTGATGTTGGCAATATAATGTACGTC
This sequence comes from Artemisia tridentata subsp. tridentata, assembly GCA_021014915.2. NCBI lineage: Eukaryota > Viridiplantae > Streptophyta > Magnoliopsida > Asterales > Asteraceae > Artemisia > Artemisia tridentata. The sequence goes on along the minus strand of CP139501.1, from coordinate 262,339,156 downwards.
CCATGATTCTAGGAATTGCAATTGTATATTGGCAATTGAGTGCAGCTCTACCTTATTGAGTACTTTCATTGCTAGCAGCCAAAGCTGATGTGATGAAACGACGTCAATTTGGATCCTAATTTTCAATAAAAATTAAATGGTGAAATTTATTTACCGTGGGTGTTTAATTTTCTTGAAAAGTTATTATCAAAAATACTAAATTGAATTTTGAAAATTCTTTTAATGTATTTAATGCAACGTTAAAACCGTAAACATGGGATATTCTTTTAGTAGTAAATTGATATACACCCGTAGGGGTTTTGGATAGAGTCAATTTTTACTGAAAAGAATAAACCGAGTCCACTTTCCGTGTGAAGAGTGAGACTTAATCCTATTCCTTTTCATGAGCGAGAAAGGTATAATAGGATAATTAAAATTGTCTAAATTCTAAGAAATAACTCATGGCGAATTTCTTTAAGAAATTGCATGGTTAGGAGTTATTAAATTAGAAACTAGACTAATTACCGCAAAAGTGGTAAAAGGAAAACTAGAATGTTTGATCTAGTTATTGTGCTTTAACCATTTAAAGGTGCTACATACCATGATGGGGATGGTAGACCTAACTAAGGAAGAAATTGCATACCCAATTCTTTCAAGTTAATTGCATTGATGGATATTCCATCATTCACAAAGTAGAATACATTCTTTGAAGTACCTTAGTAACGTTACGTAAGGGATTCATCAAAGGTGTAGGAAAGTAAACAGTACGCCATTTGCTTTTACTGGTTATGCAACACTTACAATGTTGTCAAACCCAGTGGGAGCATTGTGTTGTAATTACTGAATAATGAGTTCATGTAGTGATCTTAAATTCAGTGGGAGCTACAAGTCTTGGTAGTTTCCCGGATTATCTCTAGTATCTTTTGAGATGATTACTTTCCAATTATAGAAACTTGTGGTATTAAGGATAGTCGTGTACGTTTCCTTACTAGACGAGGTGATTCTATATCTACTTATATCTATGACACAATCATATTGATCACATAAGCAAACTATTGACGTGTTGTTTATCTGATACGTGATGTTGTTCCATGCACAAGTGGGAGAAATCTTATTGTGTGCAAGCAACAACATAAAGGAATATGATTTAAAGGGTTCTCTTGACTGCAAGGTCAGAGATTGATGTTCTAATGTGTTTTATACACATTTTAATTTATAGAACACTTGGAGTTAATATCTACTTTCATTACTAGATATTAATGACAAGGTAAATTACATACTTTCATCATTGCAGCCTCAGCTGATGAGATGAAACTATGTAATTTACAAGTTTCTAAAATTAGATATTTATTAGAACAAGTGTCGATATGTTATTAAGACTATTTCAAAATAAATATTTATGTATTGATGAAATGACATAAATAGATGAAGTAATCTTATACTACTTCAAAATTTGAATGTTTATGTATTCTTGGAATGACATAAATATATGAAGTAATAAATTAACTTGAAATACTATTCAAACCAAGTTGTGGGTTTCATAATTACTTTAGTTATGCATATTTATATTTTAGTATAAAGATATAAATATGAAGTCTTTTATTGTTATTATAAGACTTATAACAAAGTAAGACGTTATATTGTTATGTTTTTTAATTAAGACATATACAAGAAGTCATTGAGTTGATCAATGAGTTATAACGTAGATTGGGATTATAACAGTTTATGTCTTTTTGGTAAGACATAGATATTAAGTGGCTTGGACAATAAGGCACTTATGTTATAAATTATGCAATTAGCTTGGAAATCTATTGTACCATTAAATTGACTTAGTTGGTAAATAGGTAAGCCAAAACAAAATATATTTATCTTACATATTGTAAGATTAACTTACAATATTAATCCTAATGAAATACATAGTATTGATGGTATGTTCAGTTAGGAAAATCAAACTCTTGGAACATTGTTTGATTTAAGATAATTATATCTTCAATTCTTCCTAAAAGATATCAAGGTTAGAAAATTGAGTATGAATTGGATATACTCAATTAAGACTCCAACTTAGAAGATTAATAAGACACCATTTAATATGGAATGTGATCAATCACATTAAGTCTTAAAATTGAAGTTCAAAATTTGTTAAACTACTTGTTGGGTAGGTTATTAACAAATTAAGGTTAGGAACTGTCAATTTGTATCTGCAAAGTCCCAGAAGAGAACAAGTTTGTGTTGCTCTATTTGCTAAGCATTTATAGGTAATCTATAAATTGCAAAAGGCGAGTGGGAGTTTTATCTTCAAAAGATAAAAATTACAAGATACATAATCTTCTAAATACGCTAGCAAAGTCAAAATGAGAATTTAACATGTTAGTGTTAAATCTCAAGGATGATAGAATTATTATTCATAGATCCGCAAGGATATCTCAAATATTTGTAGAATATGTTGAGGGTTATGATTTACAGGATCGTGATATGCCTGTTAATAAATTGCAAATGTTATTTGGCAAATTACTCATACTATAAATAATTAGATGTTGTCCAAAAAGATAACTAGTTTGAAAACGTAGTTGATCTTAAACTCTATAGTAACACTATAGAATGGAAATGAATTTCTACAAAAGGAAATGAAAATCCTAGAGATTTAAATTCTTGTGTAGAAATCATAATGGACAAATTTGTATACATATTTAATATTTGAAAAGATTATCGATCACAATTAAGCAATTAAATGTGATTGAAATTCTTTCTAAACACATTAAATGTATGAAGATTATGATTGTCATTATTAGTTTCATTTATATGAAATTAATAATGGAATATCAAAACTCTTTCTTGGATAATTACTTGAGCGAGGACGAAAAGTAATTGAAAGGAGTGTTTGAATTCGAAATAATCTTTAGTAGTATACAAAATGCAAATCATTTGTGAATGGATTAATGCATGCATCTAGAAGATATACTTATTTTAGTTATTAAATCTAGTTTGATTTATAATTAAAATTAAGATATTTCTTAATATTCCTGAAAGCTAGTGGGAGTGATGTATTTATTTTCTTATTTCATATATGTTGTATAACATATAGGAAGTAACATTTCATTAACATTTATATGTTAAGTTTTAGTTTGGAATGAAACTTCATATAGAAAATAAAACCTTGAAATATATGTTTATTTGATTATAAACATAAGCGGTAAAATAACTGATTCTAAAAGAACATGATATTCTATTAGAAGATCTAGATAGAAACATATCTTTGAAAAGATATGACATGAACAAAATCTAAGTTTGACACAAGGATTTTTCATGTACATCATGTTGCTTGTTGTATCATGCTTGGATGCAAGATGATTGACAACATTAGTATCTAATTATAAATTATTAGATAGTTAAGTGTAATGGATATGGTTTAGAATTTACATCCTCAGCCTGGATTTGTTCAAAAATTCTAAATATGAACCATATGGCATATTGTTGCTTAATTGATATAGTGGACAAATCTTGAAGGATTTGGAGATATCAAAACCTTACACGATGAATGTTAAAAGTTTACGGAACTTTTAAAAGAGCATATTGTTGTTGGATACAATGATGCTAGTAAGATTGAGATGACACTTAATACTAGTCATGGTGGGAGCTCATCCTTATTAGGAGACCATGTATACTAGTTATGCTCAATATGAGCATAGTTGCATTATACATAAAGAATTAGAATACTTTAACTACAAGGTTTGGTAGTTTAATTGTCATAAATTCGTGCATGAGGATGTCACGCAATTTTATGAAGTATGTGGCAATATCTAGATAGATGAATGCACACATACAAGAATTTCATTATATGAAATAAGTATTCTCAAAATTCCGATAGATCAACATTAGTTGACTTATGCCTTGTCAACAAGTATGTGGAACATGACTTGTGGCATAATTCATTAATGAGAATTATCATGCATTGATCTAGTTAGTATTTGGATAAGGGATATTAAAGCAATATTATTTGAATGAAATAAAGTGCGGATAACGTTTATTATCATTTATTAATATTGTATCCTGTATTTGCATGTTTAAATCCGTGAATAACTTATGTTATTCTAAATTGTCCGTTGTCAATTAATAATATGGGAATATTATTGAACTAAGACAAATGTGAGGATTGGTAGAATGTACTGTAAGGTTGAGACACCAATGTCACATGATATTCAATATTGGATAAATTGAATATAGGACTTATCCCAACCACATGATTATACTTTATGGATCGTCGTCATTAAGTAAATCATGAATATTTATCCTCAGACTTGAGATACCAGGTGACTGCCGAGGATGTAGCTCATTTTCTGTAAGGTAGTCTAACGCTATCCGTAACAGGTAGTTATAAGGGCTATTTTCAGAGGTGATGCAAAGTTCAAGGGTCACGCTCGTAGTCAATAAATGATTTGTTCCTTCAAATTTTTTTTTGAAGTATAATACTGCTGGGCCCCTCGTAGGATTGACAAGATGTTTGTAAGGCCTTACCCAAAGTCTATCTGGAAGACGTTCAGATGTTTTGGTAATCTTGATCAATCGATAACAACGAGAAACAGAATAGTTAATTATGGAATGACCTAGATCCATATCCATATTAACGCGGTATTAGAAACAAAAGGATAAGTATGATGATAAAATCATCACGTGGTTTTTCCAGGAAAACCATACTCGGATCAAGCTGGGGGCATTGGGAAGGTTAAGCTAGACTGACCCATGTCATTACTATATTAATGAATATCCAAGTGGGAGCTGTTAGTGTTTATGGATTATTTATTAATATTTGTATATCCGGTTTTGAACCCGAGACTTCGGGATTGCACACATTACGTATGAGTCTCAATGTATTAATAATTAATATAATGATTTATGATTAATTATTAAATCACAAATATTTATATGATCGAACAAGAAAAAAAAAGAGGGGTTAAATGTCGATTTTTAAAACTTGAGGATGTGTTGGACTCAGACTTGGTGAGCAAGTTTAGAGTGTATATAAACACCTCATGGCTTCATAAATCGGACGACATATAATATCCCTAAACGATTTTATAAAATCGATTCACCTTTTTTTTCTTCACCTACTGACATCTTCTTGCGAACAGTAAAAGAAGTTATCATAGGAGTACTATGCATGTGCATGTGCATGTACAGTATCATTGATCTTATATCATTAATACGTGTATGTGTGTTTAGCATGTACAGTACATGGATACATTACGTATGAATATGTGTAGCATATTCATGTTCCTCTTTTATTTTCTTGTCGATGTAAAGGGTGATGTGTCCTTTAGGGATTCGATCATATATTATATAGAACATCAAACCCTAGATGTTGTGATGTTTTATTTGTGATCTTGAACCTAGCTTTTCACATTGAGACGCTAGTAATACGTGTGTACAGGAACGGAGTACAAGCTTACTTTAGCTTGTGGTTACCTTGCCCTATTCGACCCTAAAAAAGTCGATCCATCCTAAAACCCTATTAGGGTTTATATTGTTCTTGGAGCACGTGATTCCTTGTTCTTGCTAGGAATCGAAAAGGTACGCTTCTATTTAAATTTATGTTAATTAATTTACATGTTTATGTAGATCCATTCCGCTGCGTATACTTGTGATGATTATGTGTTTATAGTTTATTTATGATTCACATATTCAACAACTTTATGGTACATCTAGACTACAATGATTTGGATTTGGGAGTTGGAAGTGATAGTTATGAAGAAGCGAGTGTTTGGGGTGAAAGGTATTGGAAGCGTGACAATTTCAAGAAGTTGATACAAATCAAGGCTAGAGTTGATCCAAATAACTTCTTTAGGCACCCAAAAAGTATCCCAGTTTTCTCAACACCTCTCTCGGACATGTGAAGCTCTTCAGAAAGATACAAACACTACTACACAAAAGGCCATATAGAACGGTTAAAATGACATATATAGATCGGTTCCGAACCGATCTATCTAGAGGTGATCTATATGAGTGCCTCTCTATATAGATCGGTTCCGAACCGATCTATATAGTTTATATAAAGAGCGGTTGCTATACTAATAAACGTTCTATATAATTTAACATAAAGAACGGTTGCTAGACTAATAAACGTTCTATATAATTGTTACATAAAGATCAGTTCATTTAGTAACTTATAACCGATCTATTTAATGGCTATGCTTTAAAAAAAAATAATACATGAATGCAGTTTCCAGAACCAGATTTACAATTCATTAAAGCATGAGTACATCAAGGGTATATCATGAAAAAATCATAACGATTATTGGAATGATCGGCACAAAATCGTAACGACAACATACAAACCCTAACAACGTTCACAAATATAAAAGTGGTTCCATAATATCAGTAACAACAGGAATCATCATATCAATCCATAGCTAGAACAGTTTATTTCTCGAAACAGCGACCGCAAAACACAATCAAACAGCACAAAGAACATGAAGCTGAATTTATATCACAATTTCAGCTCATAACAATCCATTGAAAATAAACATCACATAAGCTCATAAGCACATAAGCAGTTAATAGCAGTTAACAACCTGAACCGTACAAGTTCAGGCTTAGGAATAACAACATATTACACAACCAGTGTCCTGTATCATCATTTAGTACTAATACCACAGCAAACAGTTTGGCTGATAATTAAGCATGTAACTGAATCAATCATCATACCTACATGCCATCAATTCATAAATAGTTTATAGCAAAAAATAATAACTAATCACACAAAGAAGTCCTGATTCTACCAAAATCAGGTAGGAAATATAACTTTACAGTGATTTAGCAGCAGCGGAAGATGAAGGATAGAAACTCCATCAGTATTTTTATCTCCCCCTCAGCAGAGACAAGAAGATCAGCATCAACATTCTTCAGAACCTTCCAGTTGGGTTCCTTTTCCAACTCTTTTTTCAGAAATAGCCAAATCAACACCAGAACTCAACCGGAGCAGCCAAATTGAATCCAATTAATAATCACCGGACCACCAAATTAATTATCAAGATTCACAAATAGAAACATCTACTAGAATAACATAATTCAACAAAAACTATCAGTTGTCTGATATCAACTTGTATCGCTAATATATAATAGTATTAAAAATAGAAACATCTACTAGAATAACATAAAATCACTCAAACTGATTATACTAGTTAGCCCTAATTTTTGATATACCTGACGAAGTGACGAGTGGATATGAGAATGGCTGATTTGAGAAAGCGGCTAGGGTTTATTTTAGGTGAGAGTAAATGAATTTGGGGAAATTTTAGGGTTGTGTGAAAAAGGGTGAAATTTTTGTTAAGCGGCAAAGGTATCCCGCTAAAATTTTGGGAAAAGTTTTAACTTTATGTTATATAGATCGGTTACTTGTTAAAACCGATCTATATAATAAAAACATGTTTCCAGCCGTATGCCACAACTATTATAACCTTAAAAAACTCAACTTATATAGATCGTTGTTTCACATAACCGTTCTATGTATCTTATATAGATCGGTGTTTCACATAACCGTTCTATGTGAGGCGATCTATGTAAGCATTTATGTAGTAGTGAAATAATTTATTTGTTGTATTAAGTTTTGTTTATTTAAAATTCTATAATCTTGCAATTACTAGGAATTGTAATTTGCAAGTAATTTATTCTAAGTTCCAATGAATTTTATTACTAATAATTTGCGAGGTCATTTTTTTTATTTTTTATTTATTTATTTTTATTTTTACAATTTCTTAAGCTGCCATAAGTTTGTAGCAAAGTCTTTTCTGAAAATTAAAAGCAAGAACTCTCCGATCAACATTACTTTGATTAGCATTGGATTAAATTAGCCAGCAACAATTACCTATTGTATATTATTGAAAATAAAAGGGCAAATGACATGAAAATGTAACCAACTTGACACTTTTTGGTTTGTTGTGTAGTCATTTTTATTTTTTTCTATTGTATACATTATACTTTTGAATTCCCTCCATTTTGTATGTATTTTTTGACAAATTTACCCTTCTCATCTAGCAACACTCCTATTAACAAATAGTGGCAAAATAGTTATAAGATACACACAATAAACGGAATTCAAAAGTATGATATATATACAATAAGAAAATATAAAGATAGCTATACAAGAAAACAAAAAATGACAAGTTAGTTACATTTTCGTGCCCTTTGCCCTAATACTTACTTTAGTAACCACACCTTCTACGAGCATTGAAATTGACTAACTATTTTCTTTTCTCTGAAGATGCAAAGGGGGCATGAACACGAGCGAGTCACCCTTTTTCCCCATTGATGTGTGTCTCGTACGTGCTTGACGTCGATAGGAATCTCACCCAGTGATGCCTCTTATCATCCACTTTACCCATAACTCACACCCGGGCTCCAACTATCTTGAGTGAAACTTTGGAGGGAATCTACTAGACAGTTTGACGTACTAGTCTTTCACTTTTATACCCAAGCAGACGACAATATCGCCAAGTGAAATATCAGTCACCATAATGTTCTAGTATATTACGCCCGTTCAAAGGAAAATTTTCTAGTACTACTCTTTATTAGCCCATATTTAAGTGCCAGTAAAGGTTTCATCGATAAATAACCATAGCTAGTGACACAAAAACTAAGTCTTCCCTAGCTCTCTGCTAACGAGTTTCTAGCTATTCGGGACCAAATTGCCCAAGAAGGATCTCATCTTTAATAATGTGTGTATTATATATAGTAAGCACATTCATAGTTAATCAAATCGTGTTGGTTGGTTGATGTGTCATTATAAATGGGTTTACAAGAATAATTGCTTTATATTTAAAGCATACTTTAGTTTGTAAAGAAATTTCAAAAAATTGTAAGTATTTTAATTTCAATATCATATTTTTGCTGTCTTGTTGAATGTGTGTTCCTATTTACCCCATTAAAACTGGAGCCACCTCCATGGTGTTCCTATTGTTAAGACCATCACAAGACTGCCAAATACAACGACTAACAAAATTTTTAGGACCAGCTGGTCGGGTTGGTACACGATCATATACTAAGTTCCTGACATAAACGTTTTTTTTTGCTTGCTTATTCAGATATATAAATAATAAGTTTTATCAATACCAGAAGAAACACTGTACGCGTCGTTAGAGACACGTACTATGGCTTATAATCTTTTGAACCAACTCCATGCATTGGCTCCAATCCTCCTCATGAAGCAGTAAACTTCAGGACAATTTCCAGCAGGAATTATTCTCATTGGGGAACAAACAAGTTAGTTGTTCTAAATAATCCGTGTTTTCATAATGTATGAAACTAACTGAGGGGATATTTGTGATTGTGATTTGAAAGTGATTTTGTGATATTAAATAATCATAATTAGATAATCATTTGTAACCAAATGGACTGCAAGAGATAATCAGACAACCAATATGCACAAACACGAATAACTGTTTTTCATACGAATAATATTCATAGTCCTCAAAGTCCATCTCTTAATTATGGGTTTTGGTAGTATAAGATGTTTGAATGATTCAATAAAACTATAATTATCTGCAGACACTCGGCAAAGATATCGAAAGCATTTACGTGGATGATCTTGGAACGTCACTAATGGTATACACAATACAGTCAATGCAAAAGTCAACTCTGCAACCAATGGAACAGTGGACTGTGCAGCAGAACAAGCAACAAACAGAGGAGATGCAAGACTATATGTTTCACCACATTGTGTAAAGCATCAAAGCTATTTGTACAAGTGTAGTAGCATGTAATAAGTTGTGATAGCAGTTTAGTAGTTTAGCTTTTGTTCTCTGTATTCAGTAGTATAAATACCAACTCATGTAACTCATTTCAGTTTAATAAATCATTATCACATTTTCCAGTTGATCAAATTCTCTCATTCTGCAATAGTCACCACGACAAGAGGAGGTATATATTGCAGGTTTTGGTCACTGATCTGATGATGTGTGTATTAGCTGAGTATCATTAGTATAGTATTATTAGTAGCCCATTTGTTATTAGCCCAGCCCATTAAGGGACTTGGAGCATACGGTTTGTAATTCTTATATATCAATGATGCTTAAAAGTCGACCGGGGAGACTCCTTCCCATATCTCAAGGTAGATCCCTAACAGTAGATTAGTGAGAAAAATCAAACTTGCTTATGCGCTTAGAGAAGCTGTGATGAAGGCCCTGGTTCAGGAACGCAAAAAACGCATAGAACCTGGTTTATGTTTCGTCCCAAAAAAAACAATAAAATCTGGACAGTTTCTTTGATTACTTGATGTCAAAAGCACGCCCATTAACAGAGAAACAACCACTCATGTTACACTGGGAACCAATTATCAAAACAGCAGACATCACTTTGGTTAACACTGAAGGGCAATGTATGAACTCGCGATGAAATAAGGAATGTTTGTGGGTCAAAAGAAGTCAGACAAGAAGTTATGCAAGATGCCCTATTTATTGGTTTTCATGAAACTTTGAGTCGGCATAGTCCTGCTTCCGTACTCCCAATGAGATGTGTGCACGAGAACATAGATCTGGGAGGGTACCATGTTTGTTAGCTTTAAAGTTTTGTCATATGTGGGAATTGCAATAGCATTTAAAGTACAAGGACTAGTGTAGTCATTAGTGCTAAGTTAGCTTTGTATTCATGTAATAAATACCCTCCTAGTCACAACTAGGAGGGTTGGGGATTCATTTGTAACAAGGAGGTGTGTGTGTTTTCTTTACTTCTCTCTCTAGAAAACATACACACCTCCCCAATCAATAAACCGATTATCCAATGTTTAACCTTTACATCGTGTTTATCGTGTTTCCCCCATCTCCCAAATATGAATCTTGGTCTTTACAATTGGTATCATGAGCGAACCTGGATCGAATCGTGGTGTGTTTGAGGTAAAAAATGTGATTTATGGTGTGTTCTAACTCGTTACTGTTCATCAGTCGAGTTTTTTCTGAAGTTTTGGTGTTCGATTTGTGTTCATAAGAACCCAACAGTCGCGTTTTTTGTCACAGAAAAACGTGAGTTGTTGTGTCTTTCTAGAAATCGTTCGCATATTTCATGGTTAAGGTTGTGTTTGTTCGTTATTATTGAGTTGGGTTGTGAAGATTTCTTAATTTTCTAAGGGAATCTTGTGATTATCTGGAAAAATTTTTTGTGTTCTAAGCTCTTAGATCGAAAAAATTTATAGAAGATTGAGCAAGATTTGTTTTTGGATATTTTTTTTGGATCTCCTTTGCGTGTAATTCTTGTCAAAGAATTATTGACAAGAGTGGGTAAAAGAGTGGTTAGCTATCTCAGTGGGGAAGTCAGTGGGCATGTGACAGAAGGACAAGAGTTGGTAGAGTTAGTATTCTGACAACTTTCGAAATTGGTCTATACTCTCGCAATTCACATGTGATATCGCAATCTTGTAAAGATTTGCGATAGGAGCTTTTATCGAAATTGCAAATTGCCTGCCCTTTCGAAATTGCAACTGACTTTCGCAATTGCAACAGATTTTCGAAAATCGCATTTATCGAAATTCCTTTCGGAATTGGTTTCGCAATTGCTTTCGGAATTCATTTCGCAATTTGGCCACTGTATCGCAATTGGAGCATTCTTTCGCAATTCAAGCTTCTTTCGCAATTGATCATTCATTTCGCAATTGCAAAAAAAAAAAAAAAAAAAAAGAAAAGAAAAAAAAAGAAAAAAAAGAGTATTTTGGCGGGAAAACTTGACTAAAAATTAATTCGGAGGAGAGACTTAACGGTCCATTTTTACGCGAGATTCAAATTCTGGTACAAGAGTGAAAATATTGGCCCAATGGTGACTTAAAGGTGGAAGTTTATGTGAGTCAACTAGAAGGAAATGTGGACGCTGATCATCCCACTCATGTTTATCGCTTGAAGAAGGCCCTCTATGGCTTGAAGCAGGCACGTAGGGCGTGGTATGACACGCTGTCCAAGTTCCTTCTTGCAAACGGATTTTCCAAGGGTGTTGTTGATCCCACGCTATTCACCAGGAAGGCGGGAAAACATCTACTTCATGTTCAGATATATGTAGATGACATTATTTTTGCCTCTTCTGATCCTAGTGAATGTGATCGGTTTTCAAAGGAGATGAGTTCTAAGTTCCAGATGTCGATGATGGGACAAATGTCATTTTTCTTAGGTCTGCAAATCTCTCAAAGTCCCGGAGGCATCTTCATTAATCAATCCAAATATGCAAACGAAATTTTGAAGAAGTTTGGATTTGATTCAAGTGATTCTGTTGACACTCCCATGGCTGAAAGATCAAAGCTGGATGAAGACCTCTCTGGGATCCCGGTTGATCAAACAAAGTATAGAAGTATGATTGGATCCTTGATGTATCTCACTGCTAGTAGACCTGATCTTCTGTTTGCAGTATGTATGTGCGCTCGGTACCAATCCAAGCCTACCAAAAAGCATCTGAAAGCAGTGAAAAGTGTCTTCAGATATCTTCAAGGCACTATTCATATGGGTCTCTGGTATCCTAAGGACACTGCAATGGAACTCACGGCTTATGCTGATGCTGATCATGCCGGGTGTCAAGATGTCGTCGAAGTACTTCGGGGGGAGCTCAGTTTTTGGGGGAAAAGTTGGTTAGTTGGTCTTCTAAAAAGCAGATGAGCACTTCTATATCTTCTACAGAGGCCGAGTACATTGCTATGTCTGCTTGCTGTGCTCAAATCCTATGGATGAGATCACAACTTTCGGACTATGGCTTTGCATACAACAAGATTCCTCTGTATTGTGACAACAAAAGCGCTATTGCTCTTTGTTGTAACAATGTCCAACACTCCCAGTCGAAGCACATCGATATCAGGCATCACTTCATAAGAGAACAGGTTGAAAAAGGGATTGTTGAACTATACTTCGTGAGGACGGAGTTTCAGTTGGCTGACATCTTCACCAAGGCACTTCCAAGAGAACGGTTTCAGTTTATTCTCCCTCGTCTTGGTATGAAGAGCTTGACACCTGAAACACTCAAATGTCTTCAAGAAGAAAAGGAGGAGTAAAGGATTGGCTTCACATATCCTTGTATATACATGTATATATCTTAATCCAAAAAGAAAATAGAAAAATATAAAACCTATAAAAGCCCTAAAAATCAGAAAAACAGAAAATACCAAAAATAGTTCTTTTAGGCATGTCTTCTGTTTATCGATAACATTTACGGACCTAGAAATGTCATTCAATAATGACACGGGTCTTTAAATGAAGCTCGAGCAGAAGTTATACTAACCGGTTAAAACATGTCTAAATGGCTTGCAGTTACTTCATACTGCAACCCGCGCTTTATAATGGGGAAAGCATGTCGCCAAAAAGACGGTTGTTCCTCCAACTGGGTGATGTTCACCTGGGCATGGATTACTTTATATCCATGTTTCTTCGAACTGATGTACGTTTCAGTGCATCATTTCTTGTATAAGAAGATAAGTCTTCTTTACACCACAAACTCCTTCTATTCTATGATTCTTCATGAGAGTTTTGGTGTTTCACAAGGTGGTAACTGGACTTAAATTTTTCACAAATACTTCACACTCAATTGAATGACTACAGCTCTTTAAATAGAAAACGGGTCATTAATTGAGGGGGAGAGTATTTGTTCAAATTTCTGACACCTTTTTAAGCATTGTGCAACATCAGCAGTGACACTCTCTCGTGGTTTAAGGGGGAGCATAGTATGCTCCATAATCAGAATACATTTAAACCTGACCACATTTTCTCCCAAATTTTCAAAACATATTTAAATCAATTGGGATCACAAATCTCAAATGGTTTGAAAATTTTGATCAGGGGAGAGAATGTGATTTAAATATGAAATTCTAATGAAAATGTGATTATTTGGTCTTAAATGTAAGCTCTCCCATATGTGCTAAACTCTTTCGTATATCGATGCACATATTGAGGGGGAGCAAATGGCACTACAACAAAAAGGATGCGATATCTCATGTGACTCAGACCTTACCAATGAATTGACGAAACACAAACTGTCATTAATCGAAAGGACATATCCTGGCCGGGTAATAATTTCAAGCTGGGCTAACCAGTGATGTAAGTGTGTCTCGAAGAGGATATGTCTGAGTAGAGTGTACCGTTTCGAGAAACTTTCTGTGGATGTGACCAAGCCGGGTAATAATTTCAAGCTAGTCTAACTAGTGATGTAAGCGTATCTTGAATCGGTCATGTTCACTGAAAGTGGATCAATTCAAAAAGTGCAATCTCTACCCAACATGTGCAAATTTTAAATTAAAACATATGAGCACATGTTAAGGGGGAGCCTTTGAAAATTATAAAACTCTCAAAGTGTTAGCAAAATGTGTTTCATAATCATGAACATTTTGAGAGATTTTTCAAGGATTTTGGTTTACGGCAACATAGGATAGTCATGGTGTTATAAGGTGGCTAAGGTTAGGAAAACCGTCATATGATCCGCCAAAGCCGGAGGGATCTACCCAAGGACAATACCAAATAGCTAGTATTAGAAAGTCCTTAGGTATGATTATGAAAAAGGAGTAATATGAGAAAGGAGAAAGAAGGGGTTGAAGAATTAAAAAGAAAAGTAATGTGAAAGGGTGAAAAGAAATAGCCCTCCAAATTATTCAACCTTAGGGCAGAAACCGGGTTCAATTCATATGCTACTGGTTGTTACTAAGGTGACGCTGGTATTGAAGACAAGACGTCATGGACCCAGTGACGCACTGCACTAAACCTTCTAAGCTACTCAAGTTCTCTTAAAAGGACTTGTTTCATTCTCACGGGGAACCCTGCATAATCTATCGACCGCTCATTACGAGTTATGTTGATATTGAAACAGGAGACACCGCTCCAGTCTCCGACTACCAAAATTGCACTTATCGAGTCTAGAGCCACGAGATGCATTATAAGATCTCATAGGAACACGTGTTACTTCTACACTGGTTGTTCAACATTAAGTGTAACAAACTGCAAAAATTCCTAATAATTGACAACGGTTAATTATATATTAATCTCCGTCATTATTTTAATCACCATTTTTACGGGGAAATTTGAAATTTTTCTTATTATCTTATTTGGTTGTGATTACGAAATCACAAAATTCACCAAATGACGGAACAAGTTCTAAACTCGTATGACGAAACTTAATTATTTCATTAAGTTCAATTATACTCTAATTTCTCTAATCGGGCCTTAATATTTTTCCAGCCCAACTTAAATCCCACGTTACTATTCATGACCCAAGTCTTAAAAGCCCAAAAATCCTATTTATGATTTTATGTATATGTCGAGTAGAAACTAGCTCCAAAAAGCTTCTCGTTCTCTCGATTATTAAACGTAACATCTATATATTTTTATGCCATCTCATTTCTCACCTAGCCAACTCTAAACGTGCCAAGTTTCATAATTTATTGTCGAGTTTTACCTCGGTTTTGAAAGCCAATCCGTTTGGCCAAAAACAACCCAACTCGACATAAACTAATTATTCAAAACTTAACCGTTTTGACTCCGGTTTGTTTCTATGTGATTCTAATATTAATTCTATCATAGTTCCATGTTTAAAGTCAAGTTTTATCATCATATGACCTGAGTTATACGATTTCTTTAAATCGTATGCATATTAAATCACAAGTCGACATATATGTTGACTCAACTAGACAACATGCCTTATTCTAAGCTCTCACAAACTTATTTTATATTCCTAGGATGGCTGTAAATGTCAATAGAAGTCTTCATTCTCTGACATTGTGTAAGTTGCAAGTGGTTTATGAATTATTGGAGCAAACGTATACAAATACGTCTCCTATATCTACTACTTACTTACCACCTTACTTCTTACCTTAAATATCATTCCCATAACTCTTATTCTACCATAAAATAATCTCTACAAAGCCAGAAGCTTTCATTCGTACGTTTGAGAAGCCAACGAGAGCATCAAGTTCAATATTTATATCGTATACTTTAGTAAATCGAACGTGGTCCTTTTTACTCGTGTTCCTTTATTTTCATTTGATCCCCTATCATCATTTGAATCGTTGTAAGACATCTCTACCCAAGTTTAATTCATTTCGTTCGTCATTTCATGTTACATGCATCGTTTTATATAAACTACCCGAACGTATATTTCTTACATATTTATTTACGTATACAATATCGTATAGAACACAACAAGTGACTAGCCTCCCTTGCGGAAGGCCTAGGAGTCACAAAATCACACTCCTATCACATTTAAATTACGTGACATGCATCATACGTACTTATTTTGAACCATGGTTCCATCGCTAAAAACTAGTAAGACATATAAAATAATCCCAAGTCTTTTACTTATATTAAACTTGTTCCATATCGCCATATAAATGAACTCATAACTTAAAATTCGGCTTAATGATCATGCGTTATTTTTGCACAACCTTATAGACAACGTGGCTTACTATCATTTTCATATAAACAACTCGTAGATATAATCACTTCTCGACCCTTTAAAACACCCAAAGTAAACGTCACTCAACTAATAACTTTTAACTTAGAAAATATAACTAAGTCTTTTCTCTATAAAAATGCGTTCCATGTCGCCTAGAAAACAACTATATATATCGAAATTGGACTTAACGGCCGTATGATATTTTTACACAACCCGTTAGACCACCTAGCTAGCTACAACTTTCATTTATATAACTCGTAAAAATAAGCTCATTTCGACACTCTAAATTAGACAAAGTGAATCGCACAAAACATATATGAAACAGACTCTAAAAATGCGACATGGGCTTTTCAGCCCATTAAGCTATTTTTAAGCTATTAAAAAATAAGCTAGCTTATCTAGCCTTTTTGATATGAATTTAGAACATGAAAAATGACCTTTTTGATGAGCTCAACTCGTCTCACGATGTACGAATTTTAAAACGTTAACGGGCCACAAAAATGAATCGTTAAAGCCCATAAGTATAAAAATATGCTATAGACTATATAAGCTGTTAAAATAAGCTTTTTATAACTTAACAAAGCTTCGGAAATTTTAATATAATTTTTCCTATCATTTTTGTGTAATTGGACTAAAAATGTAACGCGACAACACCTAGAAGGACTAAAACTGTCAACCGAGTAAAACATGGACTGAATATGTAAAAACAGTATCATTAGGGTAGAAATTGATATATTATTTAATTCCAAGCTCAGAACGCTTTATTGGACAAGTAGTGGACTATAATTGTAAATTATATATAATAAAGGACTAACGGTGCAACGCTAACGCCGTTAGGGTAAAAAGTGTAAAAACTGGAAAAGGACAAGGACCAACATATTATATTTGACATTCTTATTTTATTTTCATTTTACGAATTCCCTTCACGTCATTTGCTTTTTTGTATATATTTCATTTGTTTATTTATAACTTTACGTTAATTATATATATAACGAGATTTTTAAACGATTTAGTTATACGTTTCGAGGAAATGATATTTTGGAATATTAGACATAAAAACAAGATAATATTTTATGTAATTTTATTTTTAACTTGAAGCATTTTAAGCATATCATCATTCTCATTCTAACGATCAAATCGTTATTCGTTCGCGTTATCATTCCATCTTTCGTATTTAGGTCAAGTTCTTAGAAATCCCTATTTATTCAGGTTGTATTTCAAAGCCGTTACCATAATCTCATCCGAACTTACTTATTTCCATTCTCAGTATCGTATAAGGTGAGTCATAGCCTCACCTTTACTTCTTTATCAACTTTAAACTCCGTGAGGGAGATACATGCTATAAACAGATCGCAAGTATTTTTATGTATGCTTATCTTACTTGATATATGACTAAATACCTTTATTGCCAAAAGACCCTTTATCACGAGCCATTAATCACTAGTAGTGAACGCGAATATAGTAAATAGATATATTAAGGTTTGACAGCCTATCCCATTAATACCGGACGGAATGCCTTTTGGTTAGTCGTATTAGTCGCGATATTATTATATTCGAGGAAAAATAGGAATTGGCAAATCAACTATTATCTCGAGGGCATTATTATCCATCATTGACTTGATGTGACTTTACCGAATTTCGGTACTGTTAACGTTTTGTATGTCATGAGACTTAGGGCAATATATACTGCAATATCAACTTTTCAAACTGATTGTATTTTTAATACAATCCTACTTGTGTATCAAACTTATTATTAAATTCAAACTCTATGATATCACTCAACATTTTTGTTGACTTTTAAGCATGTTATCTCAGGTAATTAGCGGAGCAGCAAGGGCATGGAGCGGGCTGTGACTATCTTTAATATGGTGTATAATAAAACGTGTATTTCAGTTTAAAACAATGTTTCCTTTATGGATTTTATCTACTCTGATATGAAACTTTTGTAAACTGAAATTATATGAAGGACCTATGTTTCAAAAGGTCTCTTTTGAGCCGTTTTCTATAATTTTGACTTCGATCCTCAGTAATACCCCGATTAGTCTTCCGCTGTTATCTCGTAAATTAGGGGGTGTTACATTAAGGACACCAGTTGTAAACTTATGAGTCCTACGCAGATCTTAGCAATCTGCCAGAACATTTATGAGGGAATTTACAAATGTAGTTCTCAGTGATTGAATGGAAATTCCTACCAGGGTCAACATCAAACAGCCCTGAAAGCAGGTCACTTCGGTAATTCCTTGTGGATTACGCTTAGTGGTCGCGGCGGTTTCAAACGGTCTATAGTCGTGGAGTGAACTCCAGCGACTCACCTAATCGTTGATTTAATACGGTAGATCTTGTAAGCCCTCTGTGGGCTTTCGATTTAGGAACGGCCTTGGTAAGGATTAGAGAGAGTTTTCACACTATGCTGTTGACAATCTCTATGTCCGAACCTGTAAGTACCGGACGTTTTATTGCTAACTGTCGTATGCAGGAATATCTGGCGGTTGCTGCTGATTGCCGAAAAGATGCTGATCCATCACCCCATGCTCACACTTCACCATCATTGTATTCAAAGAAGTCATGATAAACTGAAAGACCTTCAACATTGCTTCCGCAACTCTGATGCTGAAAATCATGATTCAAGAAAGTGTGAGCATGTCGACTCAAAGATCACAACTTCACAAGGAGACGATGCTGCAAGATGACTTGAAGACAGTTGTTGGATGATAACCTTAAAGAACACTCGAAGATCATCCAAGTCAAAAGATCAGTCATCAAAAGCTCACTGCTGAACGCACAAAGATCAATGACTTTGAAGAATCAAGACCTACGAGCTAGGAAGACATGTTCATCTAATGGAATGCTAAGAATTCAAAATATTATTTCCGGGGTGACCTCCTTTAGGGGGAGATTGTTAGGAATATAAATATTCATCTGAAGACTCGGTCACCCCGAGTATCTGTTAACATTACCTAGCTCGTAGGACTAGTAGTAATATTAGTAATAGATTAGTTAATATAGAACTTGTGGAGTGGGTCGGGTCTTTACCCACTGTCAGCTCGCTCCACAACCCATACGGGGCACTTATTATTGTACCTATATATACCCCTCTCCACCTAGGGAGAGGGTTTGATGAAGCGAAAAGTGTACCGCTTTTAGGGGGTCATTTAAGCCCTAAATCGTATTTATTTGATCAAATATTGCCCTAAATCGTTCCTTTTGTCATTTTAGGTACTTTTGAGAAGAAATCTGGAAAAGGAAGCATTTTGGACGTTTTTGGAGCATAAAAGTGAAGAAAACGACAAAGTCTCAAAATCGGCTAAAAACTACCTTTGACGGCGTCAGGGATTGGTCCAGACGGCGTCATGGCTTGGCAAAAGAAGTGGATGTGAAAATTACTCATGATAAGCCAGAGAATTTTGCATGAAAAATCTGACGGCGTCACCCTTTAATGTGATAAAGGTCGTCACGGCTTAAGCTAAAGAGGGACGGCGTCAAGCACTAATCTGACGGCGTCAAGCCTTGATAAGCCAGAGCGGATTTTGGAGGTCTAAAGAGGGACGGCGTCAGGAAGGCCATCCGGGAACCCTAAAAGCGGCGAGGTGACGGCGTCAGGATCTACAACGTGACGCCGTCAGCCCTTAAACTCTATATATAGTTTTGCAATTTTTTGTCATTAGTGTGGAACTTTTGTGTGTAACCTTTTGGGAGGAAACCCTAAGACGATTTTAGCAGCTTTTTCAAGGCTTTTTGCCTTGAGATCTTCCATGTTACATTGAAGATAAGTTATCAATTAATCATTCAATATGTCTATGTGTTGTTTGATTCTATCTTGTTCTTGTCTTTTGTTTAACATGCTAGGCTAGGTTTTCTTTGTGTTTGCTTAGATCTAATGAAACCTAGCTATTGATTATTGATTATTAGTGTGTTATTAATTGTATTGGATGATTGTTTATCTATGTTAGGCTTAAGAAAACTGGCTAACTTCCTATTCGGTAACTTGCTTGAACGTCTTAAGAAACATGAACCAATGCGTACTAAGGTTTTTATGGTTGTATTTAATGCATGAGCGAATTCTAGTGATCCCATGTTAGGAGCTTCTTAGCCGGCTCGACATAGGAGTGAAGTAGGAGTTCATAGAGTTGGGGAAGTAAGTACGCCACCCCACAATTGGTATTAAGGAATACACCCGTCATCCACGCGATTAATACACACTAATCAACCGGTAAAAGATAGTTAGGGAGTAAGGAAATCTAAGTAAACACATTTCTCTCCACATAAGTTTCATCAACCTTTTCATTTTCAGTTATTTTATTTTATTTGCATTCGTAGTTATTTGGGTTAGTTGATTAGCAACTAATTCCGCCCACTCTTTCAAACCCGAGATTTTACTTGCTTTCAAAAAAAATATAAAAACATAAAAAGAATCTTCTCTCACCCTTAGACCTATTAGAGTAGTTTTTCAATCCTAACGACACTATTCCCTGTGGAGAACGATCAATCCCCCGTACTTACCACTACACTATACTACATCGGTCAGGTACACTGCCTGGTGGGGTTGTAAGCCTCTTGAGATCCCTCGAGAGGTAAAACCTGTTGTAAGGTTGCAAAACCACGCATCAAGTTTTTGGCGCCGCTGCCGGGGAATAGTTATTGTTTAGGTTGAATTTTTATTTTATAGGTCTACTCACTAGATTCTTTTCTAGTGAGATTTTTATTTTATTTTTGTAGGTTTTCTTTAGTCTATCTTTTTTCTTCGTTTCTGTGTTCGTAACCATTACCATCCGACATCATGGAAGATGGTAATATCCTTGATCCCAACAACCCACCACCACAACAACCACCACCACCTCCTAGAGCCCGTACCTTAGGAGACTACTCCCGTCCTAGCCACCATGGCTATCGGAACACCATTGAGCTCACTCAAGGAGCCAATGTCACTCCCTTGCGATCCGACACCATCCGGTTGGTGCAAGGCGGATGCGCATTCCATGGACTTCGTTCTGAAGATCCTAATCAACATCTCAAGGACTTTCTCAAAATCGTTGATTCTATAGACCTTGATGTTGCCACTCGAGAGACGACCCGACTGCGTCTCTTTCAATTCTCTTTGCGGGACCAAGCTAGTCAATGGCTAGAACGTCTACCCGCAGGATCCATCACCTCTTGGGATGATCTCACCACTCGTTTCCTTGCTCAGTTTTTCCCACCGGGAAGAACTACCAAGCTAAGGAATGATATCTTGATGTTCCAACAACGTCAAGGCGAAACCCTCTACGAGGCATGGACTCGATTCAAGGACTTACTCCAAAAAGTCCCTCACCATGGCATAGAACTTTGGCTCCAAGTCCAAATCTTCTATGACCATATCAATCTCTCCACAAGGAAAACCATTGACCAATCGGCCGGTGGTAAGCTACGTGATCTAAGTGCGGAACAATCATGGGCTCTCCTAGAAGATCTTGCTCTTTATGACAACGAAAGTTGGAGTGACCCCCGTGATTTGAATAAAACGGTCAAGGCAATATCTTTGCCTTCGAACAATTCAAGCACTTCCGACCGTAGGATCATAGAACTTGAAGACCAAGTCAAGTTTCTTATGAAATCCTACGAGGCTCCTAAACCTTCAAGCCAAGTGAACAAAATCACTTCTTCGTGTGAATTATGTAGTGGTCCCCACGACACTCGTGATTGCATGGAACTCCCCGAACAAGCTTTTGCGGACTACGCATCCTCGCGTACCGACGGAGCGGGAGACAAGTGGTACACTTTCAAACCCGAGCCAAACCCTTACGGTGATTCATACAACCCCTCATGGAAAAATCACCCAAACCTTAGGTGGAAACAAAACCAAAACGCACAACAAACCAATTCTTCCAACCCACCTAATCGTTTCCAATCAAGCGGTTCCAACTCGAACCGTATTTTCAACAACAATCCTTCCGGCAATGGTAGTACCAATAACTTTGAAGGATTGATGTCCCAATTTATGGCATCTCAAGAAGCTCGTTTGGCCAAGTTTGAATCCGATTTCAAACAAAAACAAAGCGAGATGACCAATAAGATTGACACTTTGTTGAAAGCCCTCAATGACCGAGAAATGGGAGCACTCCCTAGCAACACGGTCAAGAACCCGAAACTAAACATCAACGCCGTTTCATCGGTTTCGTCCCCTAGTTCTTGTCCACAATATTATTCGGTCAATTCCATGAGCACGTGTTTCAAACAAACTCAAGTCGTTCAAAATGACCAAGAAGTTATGACATCCAAATTGGTCAACAACATAATTGAGACACCTCCCACTCAAAACCTTGACAATGAATTCAAGGAGCTCCACCTTGAAAGTCCGGTTCTTGATGTGTTGGATGAGAAGGAGCTCAAGTTAGGCGAAAAAGGGACCGCCTTCGTTCAAAACAAGCTACCTAAGAAATTAGATGATCCGGGCTTATTTGTTCTACCTTGCAAGATCGGTAATTCGGAGGCTTATGACACATTAGCCGATCTTGGATCAAGCATTAACCTACTTCCGTTACCTCTCTGCACCTCTCTAAAACTAGGAAAACTTGAAGAAACCGAGGTGATAATAGGCTTAGCGGATGGGAGTGTTGCTTACCCGGTTGGAGTAGTCAAGGACGTGTTAGTACACATAGGAAAACTAACCATTTTAGCCGATTTCCACGTCCTTGATATGGTTAGCGACCCTACATGCCCCTTGTTGATAGGTAGAGGATTTTTGGCGACCGCTAGTGCTATGATTGATTGTAAGGAATCCAAGATAGCGGTAGGAGAAGGAGATACTTGGTCAGTCTATGATGTGAAGAAACATGCCTATGATACTAGTGATGAACCAACACCCCATTGGTTAGAAGTAAATAGGAGACCATCTAGATATGGACCTTGGATCGATAGAGACTTCATAAGACCCCAACGCCCATTTTACCTAGAAGAGGACTTTGTTAACCGAACACATACGGTAGAGCAACTCTTGGCTAGGGACACCGAATTGGATCCATTTGAAGACCCTCTAGTTTTTAGGAAGATGATTGATTTCCTAGGAGTTTTGCCAATTAACCTAGGAATGAATAAGTGGACTTGCGAGGAAGATGATCATAAGTGGGATTGGGACAAACCACCCAAAGATGGAGATGGGTCATGGCATATTAAAATGACATTGTATGACCCGGATGGAGAGAAGTTTGAAAAGATATATTGTACTAAGCGGACCAATAGGAAACTTCAATCCAAGCTTAACCCTAAAGACGTCCTCGATGACGAACTCACTTACATAGGGTAGAAGGACTTTGAGTCTAGCTACAAGACTCGTTAATAAAGAAAAGCGCTTCTTGGGAGGCAACCCAAGCTTTATTTGCTTTGTGTGTTTATTTATTTGTTTGTTTGATTTTATTTGTTTCCGTATGTATGTTTAATTTTTATTATTATTGATTCATGTTAAAAACTAATTTGTGAAAATGCTTTATCTTGTCTTTAACTTCGTCTTAACTACATATAAAGGTATTTTGCAAAAGTTAAGTGTAAGGGAAATCTAAATCGGTTTATTAGAACACAAATGAACATGAATCGTAATAATAATAAATTAACATACATATTAGTATTTGTTTGAGTCAAATGCTTGTATCGAGTCATAATGATGTTTTGCAGGAATTCCAGGAAGTAAGGTATAGGTTTTTCCAAAAATTTTCCGGAAACTTAACATGAGAATTCTGTCAGACCATTTCTGACGGCGTCAGGCTTTACAACCTGACGGCGTCAGGTTTAATTTTCTGAAAATTTTTGAAAGTTTTGTTTTCATAAAAAGTTTTTTATTAAATCTCTAACTTATAATCTCCAGGAATCTGCAAAATTATCATTCCACATGCATTATATCCTTATATATAGAGTTTATCCCGCCGATGTTATGCAGGTTTTCGTGTTTGTTTTCTCAGGTTTAACAGGTTATTTTGGACAAGGAAATGTTTGTTGAATCAAGCTTTTGGCGATGCATTAGTCATGGAGCTTCAACATTCTCTTGGAAGAAGATCTAACCATGTTGCCACATTATCCACCGAGCGAATCAGGGGAGTATTTGATTTCATTCTTTTACTTTTTTACTTTTACATTTGTTATTTGAACATTGGGGACAATGTTCATCTTAAGTGTAAGGGGGTAAAAGTACGATACTTTAGAGAATACAATTGCACTTGATTTTTGTTTGTTTAATAGTAGATGTGTAATAAAACTGAGAGAAACACCTGTTAGGGTAATTTTAGTGCCAAATTTAAAATTTTTTACAACATTTAGGAGTGAAACTTTGATCTTAATGAGCGTCTCACGGATAGGAGTTATATGACTAGCACAAAACCGTACCACTAAAAAAATTTTCCACCCCAAATATGTGAGGTTCGCCCTTAGAATTGGTAGGAAAAGCATTTATGCTATGATGTGTGTACCGGTAGCACTTAGATTCTAGAACTTGCGTTAGGACCATTCCGAGGCCACAAGTGAGACTACATTCGTGTAGTTAGATTTACTACATGATAAGAGGCATTAGGATTAACCCATTGTTTTACACCTGTGTTTTTGTTATAATTACGTTGGCTACATTGGTCAAGTAATTCTCCCACACCCTTTGCGTTGTACTCATTTTTAGTACACGATACCCCTAGTACACCCCTCAGAGCCTATCTTTTCGTTTCGACCTTTAAGCATTTTACTTAAAGGAAGAATTTGTTACACCCCACTTAAATGTACACCCAAATCTCCTTAGCCTACCTTGTATGCACTCATTTTTAGTGCATTATTGTGACAACATTTGTTTAAACCCAAGTTAATTATCTAGTTGATTACATGGTTGCTAAGTCGAGTCATATCCTTGTACATATTGTTTTGGGACGATTGGGACTCATGGGTAAAGTACTAGTGTAATAGAGTAATGGGGAAGAACAACATTATTACCCCCATATGTGCTAAATGTTTTAAAAAAAGTACTCCAAGTTTTTCGATTATCTTAATTCGAGTCATTAGAATAGTTATTTGTAAAGTTATGTAAAAGTTCAAGTGTAAGGGGAATGCAACGCCCCTATGATGTATTATTTTGGATGGTAGGGCAAAAGTGTATGCAAAAAAAAAAAAAAAAAAAAAAATCAAGAAAAATACAAAAAAAAAAAAAATGAGAAAAAGAAAAATAGAAAAAAAAAAATAATAATAAAACATACGGACTACCATCCCGTTTTATTTTATGTTTTTGTTATTTTGTTTTTAGCTTAAGATTGAGTCGAGTCTTGGCTTAGCAACATTGTATAGTACATGTAATTGATCAAGATCTTTAACTCGCCACCAGTAAAATATCCTTTATCCAACAAAACCGTGTTTTCCTTTTCCCTACACCTAACGTTATAACCCATGTAAAAGCCCTCTTTGATAGTTTATCTTAGGTGCTTACGCCTAGTGGAGGAGGTTTTCGATCATTTCCCAAGCCTATGGTAATCTATTTGCTATGACAGGTAGTGAGAGATATTATCCGTTTTCATTTATGAGATTTATTTTGATGACACCTGAGAGATGTGAGTATCTAAACACTACTTGTGAGGTGCTAGTTTGTAATCTCCTTGCTTATTATGATTAAAGTGGAACGACTATTTATTGTAATTACTTTTATATTAGTGTTAAATGACCCCTAACTTGTATTTTGATTAGAATAAAAGCGCATTTGCTTGAGGACAAGCAAATCTCAAGTGTAAGGGTATTTGATGAAGCGAAAAGTGTACCGCTTTTAGGGGGTCATTTAAGCCCTAAATCGTATTTATTTGATCAAATATTGCCCTAAATCGTTCCTTTTGTCATTTTAGGTACTTTTGAGAAGAAATCTGGAAAAGGAAGCATTTTGGACGTTTTTGGAGCATAAAAGTGAAGAAAACGACAAAGTCTCAAAATCGGCTAAAAACTACTTTTGACGGCGTCAGGGATTGGTCCAGACGGCGTCATGGCTTGGCAAAAGAGGTGGATGTGAAAATTACTCATGATAAGCCAGAGAATTTTGCATGAAAAATCTGACGGCGTCACCCTTTAATGTGATAAAGGTCGTCACGGCTTAAGCTAAAGAGGGACGGCGTCAAGCACTAATCTGACGGCGTCAAGCCTTGATAAGCCAGAGCGGATTTTGGAGGTCTAAAGAGGGACGGCGTCAGGAAGGCCATCCGGGAACCCTAAAAGCGGCGAGGTGACGGCGTCAGGATCTACAACGTGACGCCGTCAGCCCTTAAACTCTATATATAGTTTTGCAATATTTTGTCATTAGTGTGGAACTTTTGTGTGTAACCTTTTGGGAGGAAACCCTAAGACGATTTTAGCAGCTTTTTCAAGGCTTTTTGCCTTGAGATCTTCCATATTACATTGAAGATAAGTTATCAATTAATCATTCAATATGTCTATGTGTTGTTTGATTCTATCTTGTTCTTGTCTTTTGTTTAACATGCTAGGCTAGGTTTTCTTTGTGTTTGCTTAGATCTAATGAAACCTAGCTATTGATTATTGATTATTAGTGTGTTATTAATTGTATTGGATGATTGTTTATCTATGTTAGGCTTAAGAAAACTGGCTAACTTCCTATTCGGTAACTTGCTTGAACGTCTTAAGAAACATGAACCAATGCGTACTAAGGTTTTTATGGTTGTATTTAATGCATGAGCGAATTCTAGTGATCCCATGTTAGGAGCTTCTTAGCCGGCTCGACATAGGAGTGAAGTAGGAGTTCATAGAGTTGGGGAAGTACGTACGCCACCCCACGATTGGTATTAAGGAATACACCCGTCATCCACGCGATTAATACACACTAATCAACCGGTAAAAGATAGTTAGGGAGTAAGGAAATCTAAGTAAACACATTTCTCTCCACATAAGTTTCATCAACCTTTTCATTTTCAGTTATTTTATTTTATTTGCATTCGTAGTTATTTGGGTTAGTTGATTAGCAACTAATTCCGCCCACTCTTTCAAACCTGAGATTTTACTTGCTTTCAAAAAAAATATAAAAATATAAAAAGAATCTTCTCTCACCCTTAGACCTATTAGAGTAGTTTTTCAATCCTAACGACACTATTCCCTGTGGAGAACGATCAATCCCCCGTACTTACCACTACACTATACTACATCGGTCAGGTACACTGCCTGGTGGGGTTGTAAGCCTCTTGAGATCCCTCGAGAGGTAAAACCTGTTGTAAGGTTGCAAAACCATGCATCAGGGTTGGAACTCCTTCTCATTTTCACATAATACAAGTTCATTTTCTCTCTCTAAGTTCCCACTTTCTTTCTCTCTCTAAAACCGCCACTTTAATTCGACCAAATCTCCATTGTTTGTGTGTTATATGATTATGAATATGCTACATCA
The DNA here is from genome assembly GCA_021014915.2 of Artemisia tridentata subsp. tridentata. NCBI lineage: Eukaryota > Viridiplantae > Streptophyta > Magnoliopsida > Asterales > Asteraceae > Artemisia > Artemisia tridentata. The sequence continues at coordinate 262,311,420 of CP139501.1, read as the reverse complement.
ATCACCTCATTCACCAAATCAACATTGTTTTCTAGCCACTGAGTATAAGTCTCAGGCGTATTGGTGATCTCAAACTCTAAATCTTCAACACCCACCACATTTTCAGCTGGCTTCTCAATGTCAGCAGGAATGTCCGTTTCTTTTTGAACATCAGCTTCCTTCTCACCCTGAGAATTGGCTTCTGATGATATCAAATAACAACATATTATTAGCATCATTTATCCTATGTTTATTGCTTGTTTTATATTATTTTATATGAGAATTGATACTTAATCGCTTACTTTTGTAAATCTCAGTTATAAACAAGCATTTGGTAAAAGTTAGCTATTTTGGACGTAAATTGGAGCAAAATGGATCAAGTTGGAAAAGTCTACTGAACTGAAGACAGATACGCCGTATCATTCTAGACAGATACGCCGTACACCAAGACTTAGACGATTATGAAGACCATTGCCTGACTTTGAAGCATACGCTGTATGGGTTTATCCTATACGCCGTATATGAAACTTTGGTCAACGAGAAGATCTGACTTGCTTTGCTCAAGATACGCCGTATGTCATCTACAACATGCGCCGTATCTATTCCCAAGACTTCACCAGCATTCCAAGATATTGAAGACTGATGCGCCATATAAAGATTGAAGCTGTGCCGTATCTAATGACGGTGTACGAATATTCCAGAATATAATAATCTTGGACCCCACGCTAAGTTACCTAGATACGCCGTATCAGACTAAGCTGATACGCCGCATCGACTCTGTTTCCAGAATGTATAAATAGAGGATCGACTGTCAAAATTAGGGGACCACATTCCACACACAGAAGGCGATGACTGACCACACAAGACACAATCAGAAGGACGAATTCAGAGCAATAAGAAGGTCCTGCTTGTGTCTAACTTCATAGGAAGATTCGCTTAATTTGTATTAGTACCATTTAATCGTTTGGTTAGCGTATTTTTCACTATTTAATCGTACTTAATCTTTTACAATCGTTTACAGATTATATGATGTTTTATTGGTTTGCAATGCATATGCGTATGTTTTGATTACATTATTACTTCATTAATATTGTTTGCATGATTAATGTAAGCCCTAAGTGGTTAATTAATAAATTGATAATCATTAATGTAGACTTTATGCGGATTTTTGATTAGTCGTGACAGGACTTTTCCGTTGAGAAGACTTAATACACGAAATCTAGACGTTTAGGTTGGTCTAAACATTGGCACGAGATACGCATACACGTAAGCAACCAAATAGAAATATTAGAATTAGTACTCATCATATATAACTAAACAATTAGCGAATACATCTTCCTTACTATCGGCTTGACCTCTTATTTGTTATCTATTTTCTATCTGTGTAAGTGTGTGTCATTTGCCTTATCGCCTTTATTTACAGTTTTGCTTAATCTACACATCGTGCCAGTCTCTCAGGCTGAAAACCCTCCTTGCGTTAGATTAGGTTTAATTAGAACTAACTTAGGATTAAAATACTGATAGATACTTAAGTGTTAACGTTCCACTCTTAGTGATCGAACTCTACTTACCAACTAGGCTACATTGATCGGGTACACTACCCGTTAGTGTTAGTTATATGTTAAGTCGGCTAAATATAAATTTAAAACATGATAACATAATCTATACCTACATTGATCGGGTACGCTGACATATGGAATTTCAATGTGAATCATCCATATGGTAGATAGAAAGTTCAATTTAGCCCATGGAAATAGCCTCTATATGCTTACTGATGTGGTAGAGAAGTAAAATGTGTGTTTTTTTATTTTTTGGATGGGTTGGAAATATGAGATTTTATGGAGAAATAAGGTTGGAAATTGTGTTATTGATTGTTGTTTGATGAGTATAAACATTGGTGTTCGTTTAATGTTTTGTATTGCTGGTGAAAGTGGTGTTTTTCGTGGATATGTTGTTGATTATGGCTGGAATCTGGTGCATAAGGGGTGTTTGGGATATGATTATTTGAATGCTTCCTGGTCCATAAGGGGTGTTTGGCGTAAAGGGTGTTTATGTTAGATTATTTGTTTTATTTTGGTTATGGCTGATAGTGTGGATATCTGGTTTGCTACTCTGTTTATTTCATTTGGGCCTTGGGCCCAAAAGTATTTTAATGACATGAAGATTGATAAGGATTTAAAGATATGTAATGGGCTTTATTTGAAGATGCACACATTTTTGAAGCTAAAGTGTAATAAGTCTAGTTATGCTAGAGCTTTATTTTTTCTTGTATTGTTCCGGAAGCATGTTTTCGGAATGTCATGGTACTTGAACTTCTATGGGTTTGTCCATAGGAAGTTCGTCTTGTAAAGTTTTGGGGTTTAATATATTTGCCGGGGTTTAATTTCGTCCCTTTTACCAAAAAAAAAAAAGAAAAAAAGAAGAAGAAGATGAAGATATTGTTGTTTTTGGGTCTTTGGAAGATAAAAAATGTTATAGAAAACGTAATGATCTGTCTTATGATGGCGTTTGGAGTTAGGCTAATATAAAGATGGACTTATCTATGGGGGCTGGACCAAGAAGTGGACGTTTTTATTGTTTGGTTATTGGGTGTGTCTATATACGCTTTATTTTAAGTTTTGGTTTTTAATATATTTTATTGTCTATTTTAACAAAAAAAAGCAAGTTTTACTTTTTCATAGATATTTTGTAATCTTAACACTAATCTAAGTGTCAAATAGAAATTATAACTTATTTTATCTTATAATTTTATGCACTTAAAAAAACGTGTGTTACTAAATGACAGTTACAATTATCGATATATATAGCTTTTGTATATTAGAAACCCAAAATACAACTAGTGCATTAACTAAAATGGAGGGAGGTTCTAAAAAATGCTCATTAGAATCTCTTAAATGTTAGCTTCTAAAAACACCTAAGTGCCCTTGATCTAAAATGTATGTGAACGCAACACTTTTCGAAATGTAGTGCAATGCTTTTCGAAATGGTGCATAATTGAATAAGATTTGCAACATTTTGTACCGAAGTGTTGTAATTTTTCTTTAAAAAGTGCAACACTTTAATAAAGTGTTCTATTTTTTTCTAATGGATGCAATACTCGTAAAATAATGTTGCATTAGATCCTTGAATGCAACACTTATATAGTAAAATGTTGCTTTATTATTATTGAAGTCTAAAATTCAACAATTTCCAAAAGTGTCGCTTCTAAAATGCTGCAATAGCTTCATTTCGTTGTAGTGCCTTTTTCTTACTCTAGTAATCTTGAAACGACTTCTCTTACAAATTCACTAGGAAACTAGAAATATATCTTTTTGCAATGACTTTCCAAATTTATTACAGTGGTAAATATAATAATCATAAGTCAAAATACGCTTGCAACTCCTGGTTATTGCAATTTAATAATTTATATTGAATCAAAGAACAAAGAAACAAAACTTAATACAATAAATTACAAAAGAACTTTTTGTTTGAAAGGCATAAATTACAAAAGAAGTAAATCAATAATTTGAATAATTCAGCTGAAGACCTTCATATGTCCGAGAGAGGTGTTGAGAAAACTGGGATACTTTGTGGGTGCCTAAAGAAGTTATCTGGATCAACTCTAGCCTTGATTTGTATCAACTTCTTGAAATTGTCACGCTTCCAATACCTTTCGCCCCAAACACTCGCTTCTTCATAACTATCACTTCCAACTCCCAAATCCAAATCATTGTAGTTAAAATACACTTCCCGCGGGTTACTTGATACGTACGGCTCTAGAAACTCTTCAAAGCTATTTAGCCAATCTCTTCGTGCAAGCGATGTTGGAGTTGTGTATGAAGGTTGGTCGCTAAAATCAACTGTCTTGAAAAACTGGTACAAGACCCCAGCTCTATGAGGATACGGAATTGCTGTCTCGGAGTACTCATTCATCATTCCCCCAAACGGGTTGATGATAAAAGTCTCTGAGCCGTCGTTTTCAAATATCTTTTCCCATATCTTTGTAAGCCCCTCTATGGAGATTGGTGCTCGAATATAGTCTGATTTACCTTTGAAATTCAGCTTGGGAATGGCTGATCGGTTAGCGAGAATCTCGGTGGGTGTTGAGGTTGAAAAGCCTCCAAATAGAAGGCTTGTTTGGACCATTTTCACTTCTTCACATATCTCACTTGTTACATTGAGCTCTGGGAAGTTTTCTTCTAGCAACGGCATCAACGTGTCGATAGTTCCTTGATAAATTCCTTCAAACGCCATTCTTATGGTTTTCTGGGACGTATTTCCAACATTTTCGCCAAACATTTGAATCCTTATGTGCAAGTTTCGATCAATATTTGGCATAACAGTTTGATATTTATGGAAAATTTCCGTAGCGCCTTCTTCCAAAGTTTTATCTACTACAAAAACAGTCACTACTTCCGGAACCGGAACCAACCTCAGCTTCCATGCAAGAACAATTCCAAAACTAGAAGCACCGCCACCACGGATTGCCCAAAACAATTCTTCGCCCATCGAACTCCTATCAAGAATATCACCATTAACATCCATAAACCGAACATCAACAACATTATCAGCTCCAAGACCATATTTTCTCATCAGATTCCCGTATCCACCACCACCCAAGTACCCGCCAATACCGACTGAGGGACAAACACCAGCTGGAAAATACAACGTATCTGTCTTTTGAGAAATAGTATAGTATACTTCCCCAAGCGCAGCACCAGCCTGGACCCATGCAGTGCTATTCGCAACATCCACGTCTATAGACCTCATATTAGTGAAATCAATCATGACAAAGGGCACATCAGCCGTGGATGAGAGACCCTCAAAGTCATGGCCTCCGGACCTGATCCTGATCTCGTATCCATGTTTCTTGGTGCATAAAAGAGCAGTTCGAATTTGAGATTCGTCGCCAGGAGTGACAATGACTGATGGTTTGGGAGTGTCGGGTTGATTGAACCTAGCATTGTTGACTGCTACTTGCCAAACTGGTAAGAAAGAAGAATTGGCGGAAGTGAAAATGAGTTGAGAGATGGAGGTAATGTTGTTTGAGTTTGACTGTAGGCATGTTATGAAATCTTCGGAACCTGGTGTAACATTAAGGTTTGAGACCAAAGATCGGCATGAACCCGAAAAGCAAAGAGCTAGAAGTAAGAGGTGAACATAACAAGTTATAAGTTGAGACTTCATCATGTTTTGGTGTGTTTTGATGGAATTATGAAAAATGATGTGTTTATAACTTTATATATATAGAGTGAAGGGTGGCCTGCCAAGGGCAAATGGAGTTAAAATAATTATGAAGGAACATTCGTGCTGAGTCTTATTTCAATGATAAGAATTGACTTAAAAATTCTAGATAGGATAGTCTTGTTAGATGTACTATATATTACTAATGTTTTTACTGGATGTTCATAATATTATATATTAATTCCCAACTTGTTGCATGGGTTTAAACAACAACTTTCCCTGCCCTTATAACGTTATAATATAAGCAAATATATGTAAAGATGAAGGGTCAAAGACCTGGACCTATGCATAAAGACCAAAATTTGCAAATGAATCAAAGATGTCAAAAACTAAAACCCGTACATTAACGTATACAAGCGGGTCTAACTTATAAAAAGCATAATTGTGTATGAATATTTACATTTCAAATACAAATGCGTCAAAACCATAAACTACACATATTCATATACTTATACATAAACTTCTACAAGTGGGTCAAAAAATCTAACATAAACATATTCATAAATCAAACCTAGACACAATGTGTCAAACGGCTTAAAAACACAACATTTTTCCGTTCCAAAATAATATTTTGCGCTTGGTTAATCTTCGGGTGGGATCACGACTGAAATGATATTAAAAGACTGTTTATGTATATGTATAGCTAGAATTCTCTTTTTGACCATTTGATCAATTTGTATATGCATATGATGTACTAGGTAAATACTTTTGATGTTTTAACTGTTTTATCCATTTTACTCGTTTGCATATGCGTACATTTACGTGTTCGCACTTGTTTGACCCGCTGATAGATATTTATGAACATCTGCAGGCTAAACTTTTTGACCCATTTAAATATATATACAAAAACCGTTAAGAAAGAGGAATTTTGTTCTAATGTGGATATATATAATGCAACAAGTTGTGTTTATAGAATAAATATTATGACCAACCAGCAAAATTAAGCATAGGTATAGTACATCTAATAAGACCATAAAAAACTCACCTAATTCATTAACAAGAGGATAAAAGTCTATTCTTATTATTGAAATATGATTCACCATGCATGAATCTTCCTTCCATGATTATATTAACCCCATTTGCTTTTTGTAGGTCACCCTTCACTCTATATAAACACTTCATTTGCCATAATTCCATCAAAACACACAAAAACTTGCACTATGAAATCTCAACTTATAACCTCTTATGTTCTCCTCTTGCTTCTATCTCTTTGCTTTTCGGCTTCATGCCGATCTTTAGTCTCAAACCTTGATGATGTTACACCTGGTTCCGAAGATTTCATAACATGTCTTCAGTCGAACTCAAACAACATTACCTCCATCTCTCAACTCATTTTCACTTCCGCCAATTCATCATTCTTACCGGTTTGGCAAGTAGCCGTCAACAACGCTAGATTCAATCAACCCGACACTCCCAAACCATCAGTCATTGTCACTCCTGTTGACGAATCCCAGGTTCGAACTGCTCTTTTATGCACCAAGAAACATGGATATGAGATCAGGATCAGATCCGGGGGTCATGATTTTGAGGGTCTCTCGTCCACTGCTGACGTGCCCTTTGTCATGATTGATTTCACCAACATGAGGTCTATAGACGTGCATGTTGCGAATAGCAATGCATGGGTCCAGGCTGGCGCTGCGCTTGGGGAAGTATATTATACTATTTCTCAAAAGACTGATACGTTGTATTTTCCAGCTGGTGTTTGTCCCTCAGTCGGTATAGGTGGGTACTTGGGTGGTGGTGGATACGGGAATCTGATGAGAAAATACGGTCTTGGAGTTGATAATGTTGTTGATGTTCGCTTTATGGATGTTAATGGCGATATTCTTGATAGGAGTTCGATGGGCGAAGAATTGTTTTGGGCAATTCGTGGTGGTGGTGCTTCTAGTTTTGGAATTGTTCTTGCATGGAAGCTGAGGTTGGTTCCAGTTCCGGAATTAGTGACTGTTTTTGTAGTTGATAAAACTTTGGAAGAAGGCGCTACAGAAATTTTCCATAAATATCGAACTGTTATGCCAAATATTGATCGAAACTTGCACATAAGGATTCAAATGTTTGGCGAAAATGCTGGAAATACTACTCAGAAAACCATACGAATGGCGTTTGAAGGAATTTATCAAGGAACTATCGACACGTTGATTCCATTGCTAGAAGAAAACTTCCCAGAGCTCAATGTAACAAGTGAGATATGTGAAGAAGTGAAAATGGTCCAAACAAGCCTTCTTTTTGGAGGCTTTTCAACCTCGACCCCCACCGAGATTCTCGCAAACCGATCAGCCATCCCCAAGCTGAACTTCAAAGGTAAATCAGACTATATTCGAGCACCAATCTCCATAGATGGGCTTAAAAAGATATGGGAAAAGATATTTGAAAACGACGGATCAGAGACTTTTATCATCAACCCGTTTGGGGGAATGATGAATGAGTATTCCGAGACAGCAGTTCCGTATCCTCATAGAGCTGGGGTCTTGTACCAGTTTTTCAAGACTGTTGACTTTAGCGACCAACCTTCATACACAACTCCAACATCACTTGCACGAAGAGATTGGCTACAAAGCTTTGAAGCATTTCTAGAGCCGTACGTATCAAGTAACCCGCGGGAAGTGTATTTTAACTACAATGATTTGGATTTGGGAGTTGGAAGTGATAGTTATGAAGAAGCGAGTGTTTGGGGCGAAAGGTATTGGAAGCGTGACAATTTCAAGAAGTTGATACAAATCAAGGCTAGAGTTGATCCAGATAACTTCTTTAGGCACCCACAAAGTATCCCAGTTTTCTCAACACCTCTCTCGGACATGTGAAGCTCTTCAGAAAGATACAAATAATTTATTTGTTGTATTAAGTTTTGTTTATTTGTTTATTTAAAATTCTATAATCTTGCAATGACTAGGAATTGTAATTTGCAAGTAATTTATTCTAAGTTCCAATGAATTTTATTACTAATAATTTGCGAGGTCATTTTATTTATTTATTTATTTATTATTATTATTTTTTTTTACAATTTCTTAAGCTGCCATAAGTTTGTAGCAAAGTCTTTTCTGAAAATTAAAAGCAAGAACTCTCCGATCAACATTACTTTGATTAGCATTGGATTAAATTAGCCAGCAACAATTACTTATTGTATATTATTGAAAATAAAAGGGCAAATGACATGAAAATATAACCAACTTGAAACTTTTTGCTTTGTTCTGTAGTCATCTTTATTTTTTTCTATTGTATACATTATACTTTTGAATTCCGTCAATTTTGTATGTATTTTGTGACAAATTTACCCTTCTCATCTAGCAACACTCCTATTAACAAGTAGTGACAAAATAGTTATAAGATACACACAATAAACGGAATTCAGTGGTATGATATATATACAATAAGAAAATATAAAGATAGCTATACAACAAAACAAAAAATGACAAGTTAGTTACATTTTCGTGCCCTTTGCCCTAATACTACTTTAGTAACCACACCTTCTACGAGCATTGAAATTGACTAACTATTTTCTTTTCTCTGAAGATGCAAAGGGGGCATGAACACGAGCGAGTCACCCTTTTTCCCCATTGATGTGTGTCTTGTACGTGCTTGACGTCGATAGGAATCTCACCCAGTGATGCCTCTTATCACCCACTTTACCCATATAACTCACACCCGGGCTCCAACTATCTTGAGTGAAACTTTGGAGGGAATCTACTAGACAGTTTGACGTACTAGTCTTTCACTTTTATACCCAAGCAGACGACAATATCGCCAAGTGAAATATCAGTCACCATAATGTTCTAGCATATTACGCCCGTTCAAAGGAAAATTTGTTGAAGTTAAACTAAATATGTGTATATTGTAAAGTTTAGGGTATATTATGTATAAGTGTCATAGTTAGGAAGTTATAACCGTTTATTGAAACGGTATGTCCATTAGATGTGTCGGTCCATTGTGTATAAATAAGGCCAAATGTTTAACAGAAAAACTTGTAATCATATATGCAATTTCGAAATAAAGATCATAGTGTTTATATAATAAAGTTTGTGTTATTGCTTGTGAATTACCAACAGTGGCATCAGAGCGGTTTTCGATTCAGGGAAGAAGAAAGATCGATCATAAGGGCGCTGTCTTGAATACTGTTTAGGAACAGAAACAGAAACGGTTTCTCGATTTGGGGATTGTTCTTTTTCGGATATAAGAACACCGAAAACAGGGTGCAGTGTTTTTGTAGAAGAAATCAGAAATTGATTGGGCTGTTTGTAATTGAAAGAAACAAGGATTGTTGGACAGCAATCGGAAGAAGAAGGCAAAAGAAAAAAACGAAGAACAAGGAAGGGAAAGAGATATACCTTGTTTTTGGGAAGAAGAAGACTAACAGATATATCTCTCTTTCTTTTCTTTTAATTTGTTTTTATTGCATTAGAAAACGAAAAATTGTCAGTTTATTGGTTCAAGGCAGAAAAGTCAAAAGACTTTTGTTTTTTAAATATTACTGTAAAAGAAGACTAAACATTTTTGGTAATATTCTGGTGATTTTGAGAAAAAGGTAAAAACTCAAAGATTTGTTAAGTGATAACAATAACAAAATATTTGTTTGGTAAAGTTGAATTAAAACCAACGGTTTTAATTATAAACAAACGAAAGAAATTTTTGAAAGGATAGAAAAGATTCAAATTATTGTATAGTTTTTCTGTCAAGTGGGTTTACTTTAGGAAAACGGAAAATACAAAACAAGGGAAATTTTGATTCTTAAGGAAGAAGATTATTGGTTTTAGAAGATTGGGTTAGGGTAATTTAAGATCAACAGCGGATTAGCGGGATTGATAATCAATAGCAGGGTAGCGGGTTAGATTATCAACAGCGAAATAGCGGGGTTGATTAAGATCAATAGCGGAGAAGCGGGTTTGATTGTAAATAGTGGTGAAGCGAACATAGTTGTCATTAGCAGGAGGCGGACGTGACATTTATTTGCTAGGCGGATTTGACTTTCAACAGCGAGGCGGGTTTGATCACATAACCAGAAATCAAGATTGGAAAAGGAAGGAAGAAAAAGAAAATGGCAGGCGATGGATCCAAGAAAAACGAACTTACGAAGGATGGTGGAACATCAATGACGTTCCAATGCCCGGTTCTCAATTCAACGAATTACATGATTTGGGCAGTAAAGATTAAAGCACTATTTAATGTCCATGGAATCTGGGAAGCAGTTGAACCAAAAACGAACGCTGAAGTTGATCAAAAGAAAAACAACATGGCAATTGCAATGTTATACCAAGCGATTCCAGAAAATATGGTTTTGCAAATTGCAAGCCTTACTTCGGCAGAAGAAATTTGGGAAGCATTAAAGGTTCGACACGTGGGAATTGAAAGGGTTAAGGAAGCACGCGTTCAGACACTCGATTCAGAGTTTGAATCTTTAAAAATGGGTGCAAATGAACCACTCGATGTCTATGCGGGAAAAATTAGTGAGATTGCTTCACAAGCAAGCAGTCTTGGACATACTTTGGATGAAAAGAGACAAGTTCGAAAACTTCTAGGGTCGGTGCCAGAAAAGTTTATTCAAATAGTAGCGGCAATTGAATAATTTGCAGATTTGAATAAAATGACGTTCCAAGAAGCCGTGGGGAGACTAAAGGCTTTCGAAGAACGCACAAAGAAGCAAACTACGGAGGAAGACATGACTGGTAAACTTCTATTTACCAAGGAAGACGCTAAGGAGAAGGGTAAACATCATAAATGTGAGCATTGCGGTCGTGGAAATGCAAGCCAGAAAGACTTTGGACGTGGCCAAGGACGAGGTCGGGGGTCCGGGAGAAGTCACGGCGATGGTCGAGCACAACGGGACAAGAGCAACATAAGGTGTTTCAAATGCAATGAACTTGGGCATTTTAGCAATGAATGTCCAAAGTGGGAAAAGGAGCATGAGGCAAATTTGATCCAAGAGGATGATGAACCAACACTGCTGTGATGGGAAGATAGATCAAGAAAGGATGAAGACCTCATTTAAACTATATTTAGTTTAAGGGGGAGTGTTGAAGTTAAACTAAATATGTGTATATTGTAAAGTTTAGGGTATATTATGTATAAGTGTCATAGTTAGGAAGTTATAACCGTTTATTGAAACGGTATGTCCATTAATTAGATGTGTCGGTCCATTGTGTATAAATAGGGCCAACTGTTTAACAGAAAACCTTGTAATCATATATGCAATTTCGAAATAAAGATCATAGTGTTTATATAATAAAGTTTGTGTTATTGCTTGTGAATTACCAACAAAATTTTCTAGTACTACTCTTTATTAGCCCATATTTAAGTGCCAGTAAAGGTTTCATCGATAAATAACCATAGCTAGTGACACAAAAACTAAGTCTTCCCTAGCTCTCTGCTAACGAGTTTCTAGCTATTCGGGACCAAATTGCCCAAGAAGGATCTCATCTTTAATAATGTGTGTATTATATATAGTAAGCACATTCATAGTTAATCAAATCGTGTTGGTTGGTTGATGTGTCATTATAAATGGGTTTACAAGAATAATTGCTTTATATTTAAAGCATACTTTAGTTTGTAAAGAAATTTCAAAAAATTGTACGTATTTTAATTTCAATATCATATTTTTGCTGTCTTGTTGAATGTGTGTTCCTATTTACCCCATTAAAACTGGAGCCACCTCCATGGTGTTCCTATTGTTAAGACCATCACAAGACTGCCAAATACAATGACTAACAAAATTTTTAGGACCAGCTGGTCGGGTTGGTACACGATCATATACTAAGTTCCTGACATTAACGTTTTTTTTTGCTTGCTTATTCAGATATATAGATAATAAGTTTTATCAATACCAGAAGAAACACTGTATGCGTCGTTAGAGACACGTACTATGGCTTATAATCTTTTGAACCAACTCCATGCATTGGCTCCAATCCTCCTCATGAAGCAGTAAACTTCAGGACAATTTCCAGCAGGAATTATTCTCACTGGGGAACAAACAAGTTAGTTGTTCTAAATAATCCGTGTTTGCATAATGTATGAAACTAACTGAGGGGATATTTATGATTGTGATTGTGATTTGAAAGTGATTTTGTGACATTAAATCATCATAATTAGATAATCATTTGTAACCAAATGGACTGCAAGAGATAATCAGACAACCAATATGCACAAACACGAATAACTGTTTTTCATACGAATAATATTCATAGTCCTCAAAGTCCATCTCTTAATTATGGGTTTTGGTAGTATAAGATGTTTGAATGATTCAATAAAACTATAATTATCTGCAGACACTCGGCAAAGATATCGAAAGCATTTACGTGGATGATCTTGGAACGTCACTAATGGTATACACAATACAGTCAATGCAAAAGTCAACTCTGCAACCAATGGAACAGTGGACTGTGCAGCAGAACAAGCAACAAACAGAGGAGATGCAAGACTATATGTTTCACCACATTGTGTAAAGCATCAAAGCTATTTGTACAAGTGTAGTAGCATGTAATAAGTTGTGATAGCAGTTTAGTAGTTTAGCTTTTGTTCTCTGTATTCAGTAGTATAAATACCAACTCATGTAACTCATTTCAGTTTAATAAATCATTATCACATTTTCCAGTTTATCAAATTCTCTCATTCTGCAATAGTCACCACGACAAGAGGAGGTATATATTGCAGGTTTTGGTTACTGATCTGATGATGTGTGTATTAGCTGAGTATCATTAGTATAGTATTATTAGTAGCCCATTTGTTATTAGCCCAGCCCATTAAGGGACTTGGAGCATACGGTTTGTAATTCTATATATTCAATGATGCTTAAAAGTCGACCGGGGAGACTCCTTCCCATATCTCAAGGTAGATCCCTAACAGTAGATTAGTGAGGAAAATCAAACTAGCTTATGCGCTTAGAGAAGCTGTGATGAAGGCCCTGGTTCAGGAACGCAAAAAACGCATAGAACCTGGTTTATGTTTCGTCCCAAAAAAAACAATAAAATCTGGACAGTTTCTTTGATTACTTGATGTCAAAAGCACGCCCATTAACAGAGAAACAACCACTCATGTTACACTGGGAACCAATTATCAAAACAGCAGACACCACTTTGGTTAACACTGAAGGGCAATGTATGAACTCGCGATGAAATAAGTAATGTTTGTGGGTCAAAAGAAGTCAGACAAGAAGTTATGCAAGATGCCCTATTTATTGGTTTTCATGAAACTTTGAGTCGGCATAGTCCTGCTTCCGTACTCCCAATGAGATGTGTGCACGAGAACATAGATCTGGGAGGGTACCATGTTTGTTAGCTTTAAAGTTTTGTCATATGTGGGAATTGCAATAGCATTTAAAGTACAAGGACTAGTTTAGTCATTAGTGCTAAGTTAGCTTTGTATTCATGTAATAAATACCCTCCTAGTCACAACTAGGAGGGTTAGGGATTCATTTGTAACAAGGAGGTGTGTGTATTTTTTTTACTTCTCTCTCTAGAAAACATACACACCTCCCAAATCAATAACCCGATTATCCAATGTTTAACCTTTACATCGTGTTTATCGTGTTTCCCCCACCTCCCAAACATAAATCTTGGTCTTTACAATTGGTATCATGAGCGAACCTGGATCGAATCGTGGTGTGTTTGAGGTAAAAAATGTGACTTATGGTGTGTTCTAACTCGTTACTGTTCATCAGTCGAGGTTTTTTTGAAGTTTTTGTGTTCGATTTGTGTTCATAAGAACCCAACAGTCATGTTTTTTGTCACAGAAAAACGTGAGCTGTTGTGTCTTTCTAGAAATCGTTCGCATATTTCATGGTTAAGGTTGTGTTTGTTCGTTATTATTGAGTTGGGTTGTGAAGATTTCTTAATTTTCTAAGGGAATCTTGTGGTTATTTGGAAAATTTTTTTATGTTCTGAGCTCTTAGATCGAAAAAAATTATAGAAGATTGAGCAAGATTTGTTTTTGGATATTTTTTTTGGATCTCCTTTGCGTGTAACTCTTGTCAAAGAATTATTGACAAGAGTGGGTAAAAGAGTGGTTAGCTATCTCAGTGGGAAAGTCAGTGGGCATGTGACAAAAGGACAAGAGTTGGTAGAGTTAGTATTCTGACAACTTTCGAAATTGGTCTATACTCTCGCAATTCACATGTGATATCGCAATCTTGAAAAGATTTGCGATAGGAGCTTTTATCGAAATTGCAAATTGCCAGCCCTTTCGAAATTGCTTTCGAAATTGCAACTGACTTTCGCAATTGCAACAGATTTTCGCAAATCGCATTTATCGAAATTCCTTTCGGAATTGGTTTCGCAATTGCTTTCGGAATTCATTTCGCAATTAGGCCACTGTATCGCAATTGGAGCATTCTTTTGCAATTCAACAATCTTTCGCAATTCAAGCTTCTTTCGCAATTGATCCTTAATTTCGCAATTGCAAAAAAAAAAAAAAAAAAAAAAAAAAAAGTATTTTGGCGGGAAAACTTGAGTAAAAATTAATTCGGAGGAGAGACTTAACGGTCCATTTTTACCCGAGATTCAAATTCTGGTACAAGAGTGAAAATTTTGGCCCAATGGTGACTTAAAGGAGGAAGTCTATGTGAGTCAACTAGAAGGATTTGTGGACGCCGATCATCCCACTCATGTCTATAGCTTGAAGAAGGCCCTCTATGGCTTGAAGCAAGCACCTAGGGCGTGGTATGACACGCTGTCCAAGTTCCATCTTGCAAACGGATTTTCCAAGGGTGTTGTTGATCCCACGCTATTCACCAGGAAGGCGGGAAAACATCTACTTCATGTTTAGATATATGTGGATGACATTATTATTTTTGCCTCTTCTGATCCTAGTGAATGTGATCGGTTTTCAAAGGAGATGAGTTCTAAGTTCCAGATGTCGATGATCGGACAAATGTCATTTTTCTTAGGTCTGCAAATCTCTCAAAGTCCCGGAGGCATCTTCATTAATCAATCCAAATATGCAAACGAAATTTTGAAGAAGTTGTAAGACATCTCTACCCAAGTTCAATTCATTTCGTTCGTCATTTCATGTCACACGCATCGTTTTATATAAACTACTCGAACGTATATTTCTTACATATTTATTTACGTATACAATATCGTATAGAACACAACAAGTGACTAGCCTCCCTTGCGGAAGGCCTAGTAGTCACAAAATCACAATCCTATCACATTTAAATTACGTTACATGCATCATACGTACTTATTTTGAACCATGGTTCCATCGCTAAAAAACTAGTAAGACATATAAAATAATCCCAAGTCTTTTACTTATATTAAACTTGTTCCATATCGCCATATAAATGAACTCATAACTTAAAATTCGGCTTAATGACCATGCGTTATTTTTGCACGACCTTATAGACAACGTGGCTAACTATCATTTTCATATAAACAACTCGTAGATATAATCACTTCTCGACCCTTTAAAACACCCAAAGTAAACGTCACTCAACTAATAACTTTTAACTTAGAAAATATAACTAAGTCTTTTCTCTATAAAAATGCGTTCCATGTCGCCTAGAAAACAACTATATATATCGAAATTGGACTTAACGACCGTATGATATTTTTACACAACCCGTTAGACCACCTAGCTAGCTACAACTTTCATTTATATAACTCGTAAAAATAAGCTCATTTCGACACTCTAAATTAGACAAAGTGAATCGCACAAAACATATATGAAACAGACTCTAAAAATGCGACATGGGCTTTTCAGCCCATTAAGCTATTTTTAAGCTATAAAAAAATAAGCTAGCTTATCTAGCCTTTTTGATATGAATTTAGAACATGAAAAATGACCTTTTTGATGAGCTCAACTCGTCTCACGATGTACGAATTTTAAAACGTTAACGGGCCACAAAAATGAATCGTTAAAGCCCATAAGTATAAAAATAAGCTATAGACTATATAAGCTGTTAAAATAAGCTTTTTATAACTTAACTAAGCTTCGGAAATTTTAATATAATTTTTCCCATCATTTTTGTGTAATTGGACTAAAAATGTAACGCGACAACACCTAGAAGGACTAAAACTGTCAACCGAGTAAAACATGGACTGAAAAGGTAAAAACAGTATCATTAGGGTAGAAATTGATATATTATTTAATTCCAAGCTCAGAACGCTTTATTGGACAAGTAGTGGACTATAATTGTAAATTATATATAATAAAGGACTAACGGTGCAACGCTAACGCCGTTAGGGTAAAAAGTATAAAAACAGGAAAAGGACAAGGACCAACATATTATATTTGACATTCTTATTTTATTTTTCATTTTACGAATTCCCTTCACGTCATTTGCATTTTTGTATATATTTCATTTGTTTATTTATAACTTTACGTTAATTATATATATAACGAGATTTTTAAACGATTTAATTATACGTTTCGAGGAAATGATATTTTAGAATATTAGACATAAAAACAAGATAATATTTTATGTAATTTTATTTTTAACTTGAAGCATTTTAAGCATATCATCATTCTCATTCTAACGATCAAATCGTTATTCGTTCGCGTTATCATTCCATCTTTCGTATTTAGGTCAAGTTCTTAGAAATCCCTATTTATTGAGGTTGTATTTCAAAGCCGTTACCATAATCTCATCCGAACTTACTTATTTCTATTCTAGAAATCGTTCGCATATTTCATGGTTAAGGTTGTGTTTGTTCGTTATTATTGAGTTGGGTTGTGAAGATTTCTTAATTTTCTAAGGGAATCTTGTGGTGATCTGGAAATTTTTTTTGTGTTCTAAGTTCTTAGATCGAAAAAAATTATAGAAGATTGAGCAAGATTTGTTTTTGGATATTTTTTTTGGATCTCCTTTGCGTGTAATTCTTGTCAAAGAATTATTGACAAGAGTGGGTAAAAGAGTGGTTAGCTATCTCAGTGGGAAAGTCAGTGGGCATGTGACAAAAGGACAAGAGTTGGTAGAGTTAGTATTCTGACAACTTTCGAAATTGGTCTATACTCTCGCAATTCACATGTGATATCGCAATCTTGTAAAGATTTGCGATAGGAGCTTTTATCGAAATTGCAAATTGCTAGCCCTTTCGAAATTGCAACTGACTTTCGCAATTGCAACAGATTTTCGCAAATCGCATTTATCGAAATTCCTTTCGGAATTGGTTTCACAATTGCTTTCGGCATTCATTTCGCAATTTGGCCACTGTATCGCAATTGGAGCATTCTTTCGCAATTCAACAATCTTTCGCAATTCAAGCTTCTTTCGCAATTGATCCTTCATTTCGCAATTGCATAAAAAAAGAAAAAAAAAAGAAAAGAAAAAAAAAAGAGTATTTTGGCTGGAAAACTTGAGTAAAAATTAATTCGGAGGAGAGACTTAACGGTCAATTTTTACGCGAGATTCAAATTCTGGTACAAGAGTGAAAATTTTGGCCCAATGGTGACTTAAAGGAGGAAGTCTATGTGAGTCAACTAGAAGGATTTGTGGACGCTGATCATCCCACTCATGTCTATCGCTTGAAGAAGGCCCTCTATGGCTTGAAGCAAGCACCTAGGGTGTGGTATGACACGCTGTCCAAGTTCCTTCTTGCAAACGGATTTTCCAAGGGTGTTGTTGATCCCACGCTATTCACCAGGAAGGCGGGAAAACATCTACTTCATGTTCAGATATATGTAGATGACATTATTTTTGCCTCTTCTGATCCTAGTGAATGTGATCGGTTTTCAAAGGAGATGAGTTCTAAGTTCCAGATGTCGATGAAGGGACAAATGTCATTTTTCTTAGGTCTGCAAATCTCTCAAAGTCCCGGAGGCATCTTCATTAATCAATCCAAATATGCAAACGAAATTTTGAAGAAGTTGTAAGACATCTCTACCCAAGTTCAATTCATTTCGTTCATTATTTCATGTCACATGCATCGTTTTATATAAACTACTCGAACGTATATTTCTTACATATTTATTTACGTATACAATATCGTATAGAACACAACAAGTGACTAGCCTCTCTTGCGGAAGGCCTAGGAGTCACAAAATCACACTCCTATCACATTTAAATTACGTTACATGCATCATACGTACTTATTTTGAACCATGGTTCCATCGCTAAAAACTAGTAAGACATATAAAATAATCCCAAGTCTTTTACTTATATTAAACTTGTTCCATATCGCCATATAAATGAACTCATAACTTAAAATTCGGCTTAATGACCATGCGTTATTTTTGCACGACCTTATAGACAATGTGGCTAACTATCATTTTCATATAAACAACTCATATATATAATCACTTCTCGACCCTTTAATACACCCAAAGTAAACGTCACTCAACTAATAACTTTTAACTTAGAAAATATAACTAAGTCTTTTCTCAATAAAAATGCGTTCCATGTCGCCTAGAAAACAACTATATATATCGAAATTGGACTTAACGACCGTATGATATTTTTACACAACCCGTTAGACCACCTAGCTAGCTACAACTTTCATTTATATAACTCGTAAAAATAAGCTCATTTCGACACTCTAAATTAGACAAAGTGAATCGCACAAAACATATATGAAACAGACTCTAAAAATGCGACATGGGCTTTTCAGCCCATTAAGCTATTTTTAAGCTATAAAAAAATAAGCTAGCTTATCTAGCCTTTTTGATATGAATTTAGAACATGAAAAATGACCTTTTTGATGAGCTTAACTCGTCTCACGATGTACGAATTTTAAAACGTTAACGGGCCACAAAAATGAATCGTTAAAGCCCATAAGTATAAACATAAGCTATAGACTATATAAGCTGTTAAAATAAGCTTTTTATAACTTAACTAAGCTTCGGAAATTTTAATATAATTTTTCCCATCATTTTTGTGTAATTGGACTAAAAATGTAACGCGACAACACCTAGAAGGACTAAAACTGTCAACCGAGTAAAACATGGACCGAAAATATAAAAACAGTATCATTAGGGTAGAAATTGATATATTATTAAATTCCTAGCTCAGAACGCTTTATTGGACAAGTAGTGGACTATAATTGTAAATTATATATAATAAAGGACTAACGGTGCAACGCTAGCGCCGTTAGGGTAAAAAGTGTAAAAAGTGGAAAAAGACAAGGTCCAACATATTATATTTGACATTTTTATTTTATTTTTCATTTTACGAATTCCCTTCACGTCATTTGCAGTTTTGTATATATTTCATTTGTTTATTTATAACTTTACGTTAATTATATATATAACTAGATTTTTAAACGATTTAATTATACGTTTCGAGGAAATGATATTTTGGAATATTAGACATAAAAACAAGATAATATTTTATGTAATTTTATTTTTAACTTGAAGCATTTTAAGCATATCATCATTCTCATTCTAACGATCAAATCGTTATTCGTTCGCGTTATCATTCCATCTTTCGTATTTAGGTCAAGTTCTTAGAAATCCCTATTTATTCAGGTTGTATTTCAAAGCCGTTACCATAATCTCATCCGAACTTACTTATTTCTATTCTAGAAATCGTTCGCATATTTCGTGGTTAAGGTTGTGTTTGTTCGTTATTATTGAGTTGGGTTGTGAAGATTTCTTAATTTTCTAAGGGAATCTTGTGGTTATCCAGAAATTTTTTTTGTGTTCTAAGCTCTTAGATCGAAAAAAATTATAGAAGATTGAGCAAGATTTGTTTTTGGATATTTTTTTTGGATCTCCTTTGCGTGTAATTCTTGTCAAAGAATTATTGACAAGAGTGGGTAAAAGAGTGGTTAGCTATCTCAGTGGGAAAGTCAGTGGGCATGTGACAAAAGGACAATAGTTGGTAGAGTTAGTATTCTGACAACTTTCAAAATTGGTCTATACTCTCGCAATTCACATGTGATATCGCAATCTTGTAAAGATTTGCGATAGGAGCTTTTATCGAAATTGCAAATTGCCAGCCCTTTCGAAATTGCTTTCGAAATTGCAACTGACTTTCGCAATCGCAACAGATTTTCGCAAATCGCATTTATCGAAATTCCTTTCGGAATTGGTTTCGCAATTGCTTTCGGAATTCATTTCGCAATTTGGCCACTGTATCGCAATTGGAGCATTCTTTCGCAATTCAACAATCTTTCGCAATTCAAGATTCTTTCGCAATTGATCCTTCATTTCGCAATTGCAAAAAAAAAAAAAAAAAAAAAAAAAAAAAAAAAAAAAAAAAAAAAATTGGCGGGAAAACTTGAGTAAAAATTAATTCGGAGGAGAGACTTAACGGTCCATTTTTACGTGAGATTCAAATTCTGGTACAAGAGTGAAAATTTTGGCCCAATGGTGACTTAAAGGAGGAAGTCTATGTGAGTCAACTAGAAGGATTTGTGGACGCTGATCATCCCACTCATGTCTATCGCTTAAAGAAGGCCCTCTATGGCTTGAAGCAGGCACCTAGGGCGTGGTATGACACGCTGTCCAAGTTCCTTCTTGCAAACGGATTTTCCATGGGTGTTGTTGATCCCACGCTATTCACTAGGAAGGCGGGAAAACATCTACTTCATGTTCAGATATATGTAGATGACATTATTTTTGCCTCTTCTGATCTTAGTGAATGTGATCGGTTTTCAAAGGAGATGAGTTCTAAGTTCCAGATGTCGATGATGGGACAAATGTCATTTTTCATAGGTCTGCAAATCTCTCAAAGTCCCGGAGGCATCTTCATTAATCAATCCAAATATGCAAACGAAATTTTGAAGAAGTTGTAAGACATCTCTACCCAAGTTCAATTCATTTCGTTCGTCATTTCATGTCACATGCATCGTTTTATATAAACTACTCGAACGTATATTTCTTACATATTTATTTACGTATACAATATCGTATAGAACACAACTAGTGACTAGCCTCCCTTGCGGAAGGCCTAGGAGTCACAAAATCACATTCCTATCACATTTAAATTACGTTACATGCATCATACGTACTTATTTTGAACCATGGTTCCATCGCTAAAAACTAGTAAGTCATATAAAATAATTCCAAGTCTTTTACTTATATTAAACTTGTTCCATATCGCCATATAAATGAACTCATAACTTAAAATTCGGCTTAATGACCGTGCGTTATTTTTGCACGACCTTATAGACAACGTGGCTAACTATCATTTTCATATAAACAACTCGTAGATATAATCACTTCTCGACCCTTTAAAACACCCAAAGTAAACGTCACTCAACTAATAACTTTTAACTTAGAAAATATAACTAAGTCTTTTCTCTATAAAAATGCGTTCCATGTCGCCTAGAAAACAACTATATATATCGAAATTGGACTTAACGACCGTATGATATTTTTACACAACCCGTTAGACCACCTAGCTAGCTACAACTTTCATTTATATAACTCTTAAAAATAAGCTCATTTCGACACTCTAAATTAGACAAAGTGAATCGCACAAAACATATATGAAACAGACTCTAAAAATGCGACATGGGCTTTTCAGCCCATTAAGCTATTTTTAAGCTATAAAAAAATAAGCTAGCTTATCTAGCCTTTTTGATATGAATTTAGAACATGAAAAATGACCTTTTTGATGAGCTCAACTCGTCTCACGATGTACGAATTTTAAAACGTTAACGGGCCACAAAAATGAATCGTTAAAGCCCATAAGTATAAAAATAAGCTATAGACTATATAAGCTGTTAAAATAAGCTTTTTATAACTTAACTAAGCTTCGGAAATTTTAATATAATTTTTCCCATCATTTTTGTGTAATTGGACTAAAAATGTAACGCGACAACACCTAGAAGGACTAAAACTGTCAACCGTGTAAAACATGGACTGAAAATGTAAAAACAGTATCATTAGGGTAGAAATTGATATATTATTTAATTCCAAGATCAGAACGCTTTATTGGACAAGTAGTGGACTATAATTGTAAATTATATATAATAAAGGACTAACGGTGCAACACTAACGCCGTTAGGGTAAAAATTGTAAAAACTGGAAAAGGACAAGGACCAACATATTATATTTGACATTCTTATTTTATTTTTCATTTTACGAATTCCCTTCACGTCATTTGCATTTTTGTATATATTTCATTTGTTTATTTATAACTTTACGTTAATTATATATATAACGAGATTTTTAAACGATTTAATTATACGTTTCGAGGAAATGATATTTTTGAATATTAGACATAAAAACAAGATAATATTTTATGTAATTTTATTTTTAACTTGAAGCATTTTAAGCATATCATCATTCTCATTCTAACGATCAAATCGTTATTCGTTCGCGTTATCATTCCATCTTTCGTATTTAGGTCAAGTTATTAGAAATCCCTATTTATTCAGGTTGTATTTCAAAGCCGTTACCATAATCTCATCCGAACTTACTTATTTCCATTCTTGAAATCGTTCGCATATTTCATGGTTAAGGTTGTGTTTGTTCGTTATTATTGAGTTGGGTTGTGAAGATTTCTTAATTTTCTAAGGGAATCTTGTAACACCCCCAAAATCACAATATTCGCGGAAGCATACACTTTGGGGTGCTACGTGGTTGATAATCATCACACAAGATATAGTGAACGGATTGAAAATCCGTTTTAAAATATATTACATAAGTCAAGTCATGTAGCGATACATAAAAGCCATTTCAGATGAAAATAAAGCCCATTTAAGCAGAAGGTCCAGTTGTCAGAGTAAACGCATTAAAAACATTTCCATCATTTATTGTGACCGACGCCATGCACTGCACCCGGCTAAACGCACCTCAGTTTCCTGAGAAAAACATGCTAAAAGTCAGCTAACGCTGGTGAGTTCATAGGTTTAAATAAATAGCACACATGGACCAATAGCAATATCATAAAACAAAATCAGCAGATACACACTATCCGTAATGCAAACACTAAGCCTCATCCTACCGAAACTAAGACAATGCAGCACGACTAGCGTTAGCAATATAAATAAGGGTGCCCGCGAGTGTTAATCCCTAGACACCCGGCTAAAAACCCGAATGGTATACGTTCGCCTTGGCTATGCCGAGCCAACCGAACGGGGACGTCACTCCTAATAGATCTATTTATAACAACCGGCTTCCTATCAGGAAATAACGGCAGATGATAGTGGGCACAAAATGGGATTCAACAAACTTAGGTTTCTGCATACTAGTGTGATCTTAAAAGCAACATCAATTCTGGTCCATGAAAACAGTTTTGCATGTTTCTCATCCCAAGCTTATAAAACCAAAAATCGTATAAAAATATGGAACTATAAACTCACCTTTCAAATACACCAATTCAGCAATCAATCAAAATAATGCAACCGCGCCGATCAGCACCCTAAATTAGTACGGTAAATCTTAGCAAATCATTCGTGGTTCAAGTGTCTTTACTTTATTTGAAAAGTTTTACGTTTGACCTGTGCTCGTGTATTTCTTGCTTGCTGTGTGGTAAAGTATATTTCGAAACAATTTATTTTTATAACTCTTTGGGGGTAGCTCATGGTGAAAGTGCATGGTGGGAATACGTAACGGAACATCCGTGCTAGTATTCGCGATTTAAATGTGCAAGTGTTATATATATATATTTTTGCTCATACCTTTATATATATATATATATATATATATATATATATATATATATATATATATATATATATATATATATCTTAAGTTAAATTCTCATATATAGAGATTAATTAAATGGCTTTGAAGAGTGGTTAATATAACGTAGTTTGTGAAAAACTATTATATTTAGAAACGTCGTTTATTACTTATGTTGCAACATTTATTATAAGGGAAAACAAGTTTGTTAAGTAATTTCATAAAGTTTACTTAAGTTGTGGATTTTCTCAAAATACTCTAAGTGTTGGATTTTTAGAAAATTTGGGCATGACCCATTCGTTTATACAACGTTTCCATTTATCTCACTTGTTGCAACTTTACTCAATTACTTCGCTAATAAGTGCAAAATACTTTTAGTGACATATGTCAAGTGTCGTGAATATATATTCGTTGTTAAATTGTTCGTTATCTTAACTTTTAAGTAATAACACCAAATTTCGACACGAAGTCAATATTTCTTCAAAAAGTCAACAAAAGTCAATCTCAATGTCATTTTAGGAAAAATGTCAATTTTTACCCTTTCGGAGACTAAGCGTCTCAAAACAAGTCCAAAAATAGTTATCGTTATATTTATCGTTTCGTTAAACATTTTTAACTTCGGCGAGTCGGAAAATATTCCAAAAATCAAATTTACCATTTTTTTTTTGTAATTGGGCCGAAACTTCCAAAATAAGCCCAATTACTATTTTTGACCCAAAACACATTTTTAGTTATAACGTATATATCGACACGTTACTAGAAATCATTTTACTCGTTCAATACGCTCGTTTGGTCAAAAAGTCAAAACATCAAAAATATTCATGGGCCTCGGCCCAACAGTGAACACGTGGGCTTTTTGGGCCTAAATGTCACTTAGTCCATTTTGTATTTATTTGTTACTTATTAGTAATTTTTAGTTACCAAATACACTTTGTACTTATCAAATAAGCTCTAATAAATAAGCTCTTTAAATCAAAAGTCAAACTTTGACTTTTGCTACTGTTCATTCGAACAATATAAGCCATTTCAACTTATTTTTATCTTTTTGCTAATTATTTTTAGTAACTTATAACTTATTAAATAAACCAAACTAAATAAACACTTCACTATATTTTTCCACCATTTCACCATTTGAGCTAAAATTTTATGTTTTTTTCAAAACCCCAATAATCTTTTATTTTATATATGGGTCGAACCACATATAGCTCACAAAAATCATTATAGTGCTTAAATTAGTGTAAAAACCATAACTAGTGTTTGTATCATCAAACTAGCACCATATTTAACAAGATTTACCACACAAGCAAGAAATCAACTAATTAACTCATAAACAACAATATATGTCGAGCACTATATGTAAAAGATCAAACCCTAGCTTAACTCATATTATCAAAACATGTACATTTAACACTTTTAAACATCACAATACACCATAAGAACAAGAGATTTGTAAATTTAGAAAAGTTTTATAAATCCTTACAATGTTGTTGAAGTTAACGTGGCAAGATGAAGAAGAAACACCCAAAACCTTGCTTACATTACCCAAACCAAGCTCCAAATTACCCAAAAACCTTTAGCAAACCCTTTGATCTTGAATCTTTGAGAGAAAAATTTAGTATAATGAAGTTTGTGTGTGTGATTGTGGCGTACAAATGAGGCTAAAAGAAAGGATGATCAAGTTTATTTTTGGAAGTATTAAAAGATAAGAATTGGAAATCCAAAAAGCTTACTTCCATTTTAGGCAAAAACTAGATTTTCATTAAAGATAAGCATTTATCTTGTCCCATGTGGGTGTGATATGGCCTAAGGGCCGGTTTTTGTTTAATTAAGGGAGGGCAAAATTAGTTTTGATCCCGCTTTGGTGTACTGTGTGTCGGTTTAAGTTAAAAAGTTACCGTAAAGTCCCGGTTTGACTTTTTGGACCCGATAATGTAAAATAAAGTTTTTAACCACGTTTTTGTCAGAAATAAAAAAAAATGTCATTACTGACTCAAAAATATATTTATTTGACCTTTACCATGTGTGCTGTGCTGTCGGTACGCGCGTGCGGTTGTTTTTCAGAAAAAATGTGAGAAAGCTCTCAGTAAATTATAATACTTGTCAGTAACTATCAGAAATGCCATAGTTTAACTTCACTGACAAAAATAAAAATTTCTGCAGTGACTGTAAGCTACAGTATGCTGGGACAGCTCCCGAAAATACTTAAAAATACTCAGAAATATGCAAATGCGCACATAAATGCTTAGCTGAAAAATAATTAATACTCATATAATATTAATTAGCAACGTGAAAATTACCATTTGCCACAAATCTTGTGGTTATCTGGAATTTTTTTTTTTGTGTTCTAAGCTCTTAGATCGAAAAAAATTATAGAAGATTGAGCAAGATTTGTTTTTGGATATTTTTTTTAGATCTCCTTTGCGTGTAATTCTTGTCAAAGAATTGTTGACAAGAGTGGGTAAAAGAGTGGTTAGCTATCTCAGTGGGAAAGTCAGTGGGCATGTGACAAAAGGACAAGAGTTGGTAGAGTTAGTATTCTGACAACTTTCGAAATTGGTCTATACTCTCGCAATTCACATGTGATATCGCAATCTTGTAAAGATTTGCGATAGGAGCTTTTATCGAAATTGCAAATTGCCAGCCCTTTCGAAATTGCTTTCGAAATTGCAACTGACTTTCGCAATTGCAACAGATTTTCGCAAATCGCATTTATCGAAATTCCTTTCGGAATTGGTTTCGCAATTGCTTTCGGAATTCATTTCGGAATTCATTTCGCAATTTGGCCACTGTATCGCAATTGGAGCATTCTCTCGCAATTCAACAATCTTTCGCAATTCAAGCTTCTTTCGCAATTGATCCTTCATTTCGCAATTGCAAAAAAAAAAAAAAAAAAAAAAAAAAAAAAAAAATATTTTGGCTGGAAAACTTGAGTAAAAATTAATTCGGAGGAGAGACTTAACGGTCCATTTTTACGCGAGATTCAAATTCTGGTACAAGAGTGAAAATTTTGGCCCAATGGTGACTTAAAGGAGGAAGTCTATGTGAGTCAACTAGAAGGATTTGTGGACGCTGATCATCCCACTCATGTCTATCACTTGAAGAAGGCCCTCTATGGCTTGAAGCAGGCACCTAGGGCGTGGTATGACACGCTGTCTAAGTTCCTTCTTGCAAATGGATTTTCCAAGGGTGTTGTTGATCCCACGCTATTCACCAGGAAGGCGGGAAAACATCTACTTCATGTTCATATATATGTAGATGACATTATTTTTGCCTCTTCTGATCCTAGTGAATGTGATCGGTTTTCAAAGGAGATGAGTTCTAAGTTCCAGATGTCGATGATGGGACAAATGTCATTTTTCTTAGGTCTGCAAATCTCTCAAAGTCCCGGAGGAATCTTCATTAATCAATCCAAATATGCAAACGAAATTTTGAAGAAGTTGTAAGACATCTCTACCCAAGTTTAATTCATTTCGTTCGTCATTTCATGTCACATGCATCGTTTTATATAAACTACTCGAACGTATATTTCTTACATATTTATTTACGTATACAATATCGTATAGAACACAACAAGTGACTAGCCTCCCTTGTGGAAGGCCTAGGAGTCACAAAATCACACTCCTATCACATTTAAATTACGTTACATGCATCATACGTACTTATTTTGAACCATGGTTCCATCGCTAAAAACTAGTAAGACATATAAAATAATCCCAAGTCTTTTACATATATTAAACTTATTCCATATCGCCATATAAATGAACTCATAACTTAAAATTCGGCTTAATGACCATGCGTTATTTTTGCACGACCTTATAGACAACGTGGCTAACTATCATTTTCATATAAACAACTCGTAGATATAATCACTTTTCGACCCTTTAAAACACCCAAAGTAAACTTCACTCAACTAATAACTTTTAACTTAGAAAATATAACTAAGTATTTTCTCTATAAAAATGCGTTCCATGTCGCCTAGAAAACAACTATATATATCGAAATTGGACTTAACGACCGTATGATATTTTTACACAACCCGTTAGACCAACTAGCTAGCAACAACTTTCATTTATATAACTCGTAAAAATAAGCTCATTTCGACACTCTAAATTAGACAAAGTGAATCGCACAAAACATATATGAAACAGACTCTAAAAATGCGACATGGGCTTTTCAGCCCATTAAGCTATTTTTAAGCTATAAAAAATTAAGCTAGCTTATCTAGCCTTTTTGATATGAATTTAGAACATGAAAAATGACCTTTTTGATGAGCTCAACTCGTCTCACGATGTACGAATTTTAAAACGTTAACGGGCCACAAAAATGAATCGTTAAAGCCCATAAGTATAAAAATAAGCTATAGACTATATAAGCTGTTAAAATAAGCTTTTTATAACTTAACTAAGCTTCGGAAATTTTTATATAATTTTTCCCATCATTTTTGTGTAATTGGACTAAAAATGTAACGCGACAACACCTAGAAGGACTAAAACTGTCAACCGAGTAAAACATGGACTGAAAATGTAAAAACAGTATCATCAGGGTAGAAATTGATATATTATTTAATTCCAAGCTCAGAACGCTTTATTGGACAAGTAGTGGACTATAATTGTAAATTATATATAATAAAGGACTAACGGTGCAACGCTAACGCCGTTAGGGTAAAAAGTGTAAAAACTGGAAAAGGACAAGGACCAACATATTATATTTGACATTCTTATTTTATTTTTCATTTTAGGAATTCCCTTTACGTCATTTGCATTTTTGTATATATTTCATTTGTTTATTTATAACTTTACGTTAATTATATATATAACGAGATTTTTAAAGGATTTAATTATACGTTTCGAGGAAATGATATTTTGGAATATTAGACATAAAAATAAGATAATATTTTATGTAATTTTATTTTTAACTTGAAGCATTTTGAGCATAACATCATTCTCATTCTAACGATCAAATCGTTATTCGTTCGTGTTATCATTCCATCTTTCGTATTTAGGTCAAGTTCTTAGAAATCCCTATTTATTCAGGTTGTATTTCAAAGCCGTTACCATAATCTCATCCGAACTTACTTATTTCCATTCTAGAAATCGTTCGCATATTTCATGGTTAAGGTTGTGTTTGTTCGTTATTATTGAGTTGGGTTGTGAAGATTTCTTAATTTTCTAAGGGAATCTTATTGTGATCTGGAAAATTTTTGTGTTCTAAGCTCTTAGATCGAAAAAAATTATAGAAGATTGAGCAAGATTTGTTTTTGGATATTTTTTTTGGATCTCCTTTGCGTGTAATTCTTGTCAAAGAATTATTGACAAGAGTGGGTAAAAGAGTGGTTAGCTATCTCAGTGGGAAAGTCAGTGGGCATGTGACAAAAGCTCAAGAGTTGGTAGAGTTAGTATTCTGACAACTTTCGTAATTGGTCTATACTCTCGCAATTCACATGTGATATCGCAATCTTGTAAAGATTTGCGATAGGAGCTTTTATCGAAATTGCAAATTGCCAGCCCTTTCGAAATTGCTTTCGAAATTGCAACTGACTTTCGCAATTGCAACAGATTTTCGCAAATCGCATTTATCGAAATTCCTTTCGGAATTGGTTTCGCTATTGCTTTCGGAATTCATTTCGCAATTTGGCCACTGTATCGCAATTTGAGCATTCTCTCGCAATTCAACAATCTTTCGCAATTCAAGCTTCTTTCGCAATTGATCCTTCATTTCGTAATTGCAAAAAAAAAAAAAAAAAAAAAAAAAAAAAAAGAATATTTTGGCGGGAAAACTTGAGTAAAAATTAATTCGGAGGAGAGACTTAACGGTCCATTTTTACGCGAGATTCAAATTCTGGTACAAGAGTGAAAATTTTGGCCCAATGGTGACTTAAAGGAGGAAGTCTATGTGAGTCAACTAGAAGGATTTGTGGACGCTGATCATCCCACTCATGTCTATCGCTTGAAGAAGGCCCTCTATGGCTTGAAGCAGGCACCTAGGGCGTGGTATGACACGCTGTCCAAGTTCCTTCTTGCAAACGGATTTTCCAAGGGTGTTGTTGATCCCACGCTATTCACCAGGAAGGCGGGTAAACTTGAATAAAAATTAATTCGGAGGTGAGACTTAACCGTACATTTTTACGCGAGATTCAAATTCTGGTACAAGAGTCAAAATTTTGGCCCAAAATTCAAATTTTTTGGCCAAAATTCGAATTTTTCAGGAATTTTTGGCATAAAAATTTCTTAAACTCAAATTTTTTCAGCATCATTAGAATGTCATTTTATGGCATATTTCACACCAAAATCACAAATGAAATTATCGGTCTACATCCTCAAATCCTACCACGTATAGCCGAAAAGATCCTGATCAAGATTCACAATCAAATGACAATGGCTAAATATTGATTGTTGATTGTTATCAACTGTGACTACAAGGATGATGATTCATTACTACCTATTTGAAGTCGAAGTGGAATTTCACGGGTACGTGTACTTAGTATCTTGAAGATATCGGGGTTGGTTGGATGCATGCTCTGACCCTTTCGCAATTGGTTGAACTCTCTTGCAATTGGTTGAACTCTTTCACAATTGGTCCCTTTCGCAATTGGTTGGATGCATGATTCTTCGAGATCCTTGCTCGATCTTAAACTGCTCTCAGAGCACTCGATGATTAAGTCTTGGATTATCTAGTTCTCATAGGTCAAGGGGTGGATGGACGAAGACCTAGTTAACTATCACTCAAAGGAGATACGTTGTAGTACTCAATGGCACACAAAGATGTGGATAATTCAAGAGATGTTTATATAATATTAAGGAAGGTTGGATGGGTATATGAAACGATCTATGCTTTAAGGAGTTACATTGTAGTGCTCAGTATAGGTACTTAATCATACAACAGTGCAAGTTTAAGTCACAAGTTCGGGTTATTCTACTTCAGTCTCAAGTTCGTCATAGTGGGTTTTTCTCCATCAGTAGTCACTACATGAAGCCGTTGTTTTTAATTCAGGAGGTTAGATTGGGTATATCGACATCTTCTCACGGGCTGATATGATTCCTTATAAAGGGCTTCCAGTTTGTATTTCACGTACACATCAGTATGCTGATTCCGATAAATCGTAACCACCAGGGGAGAGAAATGTACAGGCTGATCTCTCATGGGAAAAAATAACTAGGATGCATTTGGTGAGATAAAGATGTTGATACTATATTCCCCCGAACAGAGAACAGATTCAAGGCACTCAGGGCACTTCTCATAAGGAAGGCTGTCAGTTTGGGGGAGAGCACTAATTAGGGGAGAGCACTCAGGGTATTCTGAATTAAACCCTAATTAGATTTGCTCACATGGTTCGTCTGCAAGTAAAGAAATGACAGCTGAGAAGATCATGCAAGCTGAACGAAGTAATGAAGTTTGAAGATCATTCTCTGTGCTTATGGTTTACATTTTACTTGTAGGGAACGTTGTAAGCAATTCCCATATGACATCACTTTGGGGAGAGATTGTTAGCTTTAAAGTTTTGTCATATGTGGGAATTGCAATAGCATTTAAAGTACAAGGACTAGTTTAGTCATTAGTGCTAAGTTAGCTTTGTATTCATGTAATAAATACCCTCCTAGTCACAACTAGGAGGGTTGGGGATTCATTTGTAACAAGGAGGTGTGTGTGTTTTCTTTACTTCTCTCTCTAGAAAACATACACACCTCCCCAATCAATAAACCGATTATCCAATGTTTAACCTTTACATCGTGTTTATCGTGTTTCCCCCACCTCCCAAACGTGAATCTTGGTCTTTACAATGTTTTCGTTGGGACCGAGGTTTGTTTAAATGAGTATAAACTATATATTCGTAATAGGATGATCACTTAATGTTAAAACTTAACTATGATGCTCTACAGATATAGCCATAAAAATTTATGGTTGTAATATGGAGAAGGAAATATTGGGAGAACCCTGAAGAGTGGAAACCACGAGAGATTTCTTTCGGATAAAGAACCAATCGACTTGCAAAGAACGGTATCATTTGGAGGTGGGAAACGAGTGTGTGCTGGGGGCTATGCAAGCTATATATGTTAATTTCTTGTGTGGGGATTGGACGTAGATTAGATCCGTTGCAAGCTATGTTAATTTCTTATGTGGGGATTGGACGTAGATTAGATCCGTTGCTTTCTATTAATTAAGCCAAGAAACTAATGATTAGGAAATTAAGGAATGTGATTTTACATCACACAAGTTACTTTTGTTGTAGTTTCACAGGCGGAGGTGGTTGGTCCTTAAGTTGTAGCTCAAACATCTGATTCTGACAATTTCATATGGTATAATTACTTTCAAGTTTCAACACACAATTCCAAACAACCAGGAGTAACCTAATAAACAAAGGATAAATCGTATGTCAAACATTGGCGGACCTAGAACCAAATATCAACTGCATTTAGAAAAAGATAAGCAAGACTTGTAACACAAAATTTCTGAATACGAGGTATCGATCATAAAAGCCTATACTTTTTACTACTTTACACTACACGGAATAAATCATTTGGTTTCAACAACTTCGAGAACCACCCTAGGTACACCCTTGACGCCTTATGTTCAATACCTTAGTAGTTAAATTTAAGCTCCCCTAAATGAGCTTTTGGCCTTACTTCTTTAGCCTTCAGGGGGTGAAGGGAACACATTTTCTATATTTTTAATAATATAAAGGAAAACGATCATTTTCGAGTTTAATTGAAAAAACATGTTTGATTAACCAATAGAAGAGCTCGATTTAAAAGTCAAGTTTTCTCATTAGCTAATAAAATCAAAATTAAATTGCAAATTTGTCAAACCTTGAGAACATTGATTTTCTAACAAAATGCTTATAAAATCAAGAGTAAATTACACGGATGGTCCCTGTGGTTTGTCGAAAATTTCACCTATCGTCCCTCAAACTTAAAAGTTGCATGTATCGTCCCTATCGTTAACAAAGAATAACATGAATGGTCCCTCAAGGGACCATTCATGTTATTCTTTGGTTTGTCGAAAATTTCACCTATCGTCCCTCAAAGGACCATTCATGTTATTCTTTGGCAGCGATATGGACGATACATGCAACTTTTAAGTTTGAGGGACGATAGGTAAAATTTTAGACAAACCACAGGGACCATCCGTGTAATTTACTCCAAAATCAATGCGTCAAGTTTTGTAAAAAAAATAACCTTGAAAAAGAGAAGGTTATTTTGAAAATTGTACGTGACGACTAAGTTTAAAATTCAAAATACCATCACCATATAATAATAAACTTACTTCCACCCCAGTTTTTTAGAAAATTAATATCTCAAAAAATGTTGATCGTTAAGTGAAAACATTATGCTATCGCAACGAGAATTTAATTATCTTTCAATAGAAGAAACTTATGATATATTTTCCACAAATTCTTTAACTCTTTTCACGTTTGTTTTTTTGGACTTTTTTTCGTTGTTGAAACTTGCATAATAAATCAGATGTGATTTAACTTTAATTTAATAGTTTGGACATCTAATCCTTTAGTAAAATTCTATAAAATTGCAAAAAATCGCAGTTTATTTTACTAAAAGTTGGACTTAAAGAGTTTGATAGCAAGTGGGTGGAAGTCCGGAGCTACTTAGACCATGCGTACTGGGGCGAGTTTCACCCAAACCACGCCCCTATAACGCCCAATAACGCCCAGAAACCATTACCAAGGGGCGTGGTTCGTTCCAAATTCGTGTGGGGCGTTTTGTCATCCACGCCTTGCCCATCTCCATTCTCAAAAAATATAACCGTTGCACTTAATGAAAAAACGGATAGTTTGACCGGAAAAAAAAAATTCAACCTGTGGTGGTGGAGGTTGTGGTGGAGTTGAAGCTGATGCTTTGGAGTCATCGATGATGTCGTCGGTTGTCCATGGTGGCTCCATTGCCGGAAAATGTGGAGAGAAATGATGGGGTGTTTGGGGTTTGGAAAGGTTTTCAGATCATGGTGGCCATGCCGGAAAATGGAGAGAAATGAAGATTGTCTTGTGGATAAGGTTTTCAGATCAAGTTGTGTGTATTTATATTTTATTTAGTTACTTTTAATATGAAACACAGTTTAGTAATTAAAAAAACAAAAAAAAAATAAATAAAAAGGGTGCCACATGGCACAAAACGCCCAACCCTCTCTTACACACCACTACACCACTTTTTCTACCAAGCCCCAGCATGGCCCACACTGCCACATGGCGCAAAACGCCTCACCCTCTCTTACACACCACTACACATGGTCTTACAGCATTGCAATTTAGTTTGTTTAAGTGGGGCTTTGCTATGCGAATGGAATATACATATGTGTACATCTGAATACTTATCTTTTATATAATAAAACAAAACCCCTAGTGGGAACTTTTACATTTCAAAAAAATCAAATCATACCTTATTAAGTAATAATCAAATTATTATTATTATTATTTTCTTAAATATTAAATAAGAAAAGCCTAAATACTTCTAAATTTATCCATATTCTACAAAAAAACGAATGTGATTTGTAATCATTCAATAAAAACTTACAAAAATATATGTGTCAAAATATAAAAAATTAAAACTTGAAAACGGTGGAGCAAGTTTTTCAAAGATTTGGGTTGAAACTTAAAATTCAGTATCATTCCCACTAAATATTTGAAGTCCCAACATTCCCAAATTCCTCCTCCATCAATCAAACTCGATCTCTTATCATTCATTCACGCACAATCATTGACACAAGAACATCTCCTCCAAATCTAATTAATATTAAAACCCACTACATTCGTAAATAACCCTAATTCAATACCTCAATCAATGTACAATGGTTTTGAAGGTCCTGTTATAATAATTAAAACCCGAAATTAAAAATAATAATTTATTTAAATGATTAGAAAAAACCCTGCGCGTGCGCGGGCTTTATATCTAGTATTGATATATAGCTAATTAAGCTAGCAAGTAATACATGTTTTGTTTTGTTAGCTAGTTGCGAGGTTAATCTACGTCTTCAGTGATACATGTGTAAGGCTAGAAAGTTAAGTTATGTTTAAGTGTCACGATTGCATAAATCCTGAAAATTCGATGTATTTTGTTGTAAAAGTTTGTATTTATTATTTTTGGATCGCAACTATAATGTTTAAGAAATATATTTTACCCTTTTACTGGGTAACCCTTTTACCCAAAAAATAATAAATATAAAAAAAAAAAAAATATACAAACTAACAATTTTTAAAAATTGATAATGTAAAATTCCCGGGATTCAACAACTAGATATTTTAGAAGACGATATGTTTGGCAACAATAGCTGTTGCTGGTGCTGGTGCTGATGTTGGTACTGGTTCTGGTACTGGTGCTGTTGCTGATGCTGAAAAAGATTAAAATTATAGATTTTTTTTGTAGTGATGTTTGGCAAACTAGCTGAAATTGTAAATTAATAGTGTAAAATGACATAATTAGAGATTATTTTGTGAAAAAAAAGCCGTAGCCCCCATAATATTTCATAAGTTGGTTCAAGGAGCTTTTGTTTTTGGAGATTATTTTTACTATAATCTTTCATAAGTTATTCAGCCAAACAATGCTACTTTTTAGGCAAAAGATTATTTTGTGAAAAAAAAAAGCTGTAGCCCCCCATAATCACTCATAATCTGCGGCCCCCATAATCACCAAACACAACCGAAGTCAATTTGTAAACATTATTGAATCCCATTTGTCAATGTGAACTTGTGAAGTCAATGCGAAGTCAATGCAGATCGATAGATCATGTGTCTCGTTGATAAATATGTAAAACACTTTGGGAAAGAAATTAAGATGGAAAAGTTTTCTCAAAAACTATGTAATACTTTTGGTCTTTGTTTTTCTGTTACTACTTGATCATCATCGTCAAGCCAATGCTGTCCTTCAAGGTAAATAATAGTACTTGTTTCGAGTGTAAATCATTTGGTTAATAATCTTTTATAAAATTCACACTATAAACTAAAATTATTATGTCTATAGTTTCTAATAGAGAATTGTGGTGTATAAATAGATTATGATTTCGAAGGTATGCAAGGATCAAGGAAGTTGATTCAAGGTTGGCAACAAAAAGTTGTGGTTCCAACAAAAAACCAAAGAAAACTAAGAACGGTTTCATCTCCTCCACCACCGTGGGGCAACCGCAGAGTAACCCCAACCCCTGCCCCAAGTCCAATACCACCACGAGCACCACCACCACCACCACCACCGCCTCCTCCAGCAGCTTTGACTTGAATATCATAATATTCTCAAGTTATATTAATTGTTATCGTTA
Organism: Artemisia tridentata subsp. tridentata; assembly: GCA_021014915.2. Lineage (NCBI taxonomy): Eukaryota > Viridiplantae > Streptophyta > Magnoliopsida > Asterales > Asteraceae > Artemisia > Artemisia tridentata. The sequence continues at coordinate 262,275,468 of CP139501.1, read as the reverse complement.
TGAGTGGCATGTATAGTTTCTTTATCATGCATCTTTCAATAAGTGGGATTGTGAAATGTTTTGTATTTTCTAGTTGGATGTGGTGATCGAAATGAATCATCTTTGTCTATTGTTTCTACTATCTTATGTTTCTAGAGTAAGTACCATATAACGGATAGATAAAATTGTTGAAATTTGCTTTGTGGACGTTTTAAAAGCATGCATTTTACTAGCTTTAATTTAAGCCCTGATAGAGTGATCACGTTTATTAAGTTTACTTATTAAGGTATACTGGTGCGAGATTACCGATATCTACTAAATTCTAGGCCATGTAGTTTTGGTAATCCAGATTTGAGTGAAACCAAATTTCTATTCTGGTACTTAACTTGGTTCTGCAGGTTCCAAGGTTATATCTCAACTGGAACAAACGTAGTACTGTAATACATAGTGTTTTAGTATCCCATGATAGATTGATGGCCGGATTATAAAAGGGGTAAATCAAGACATACTCTTATCAAAATGGTATGTTAATTTCAAGTGTTTCAAAAAGTGGTATGAAAATAAGTGAGTTTCCCAAAAGAGTCATGTGCGATTGTGCGATCGTGCGAACCCATAAAAAACGTGACACATGTCCTGACAAACTGGTACAAGCCAATGATTAGCTCCACCAAATACCCCACGTGCCCAGTTGACTTTTTAAAAAAGATTGTGCGAACGACGTTGTGCGAATGGCTGCTAACAAAATCTTCAAAACCTGTATCAAATCTTTGATTTGATTTATTTTCAAAATTAGTTTAATTTTATTTTCTTTATACATTATTTCAGATTTAACATGGATTATTTCATTCAATCCCCAAAAATCTTTATCAAATCCCCAATTTCAAATTTCATTCAATCCTGTATCAAATCCCCAAAATCTGTATCAAATCCTGTATCAAATCCCCAATTTCATTCAATCCCTCAAAATCCCCAAATTAGGGCTTTACAATGAAATCAAGCAAATCATCATCATTTAGAGACCGTACACACGAGTTCACAAGCATATCCGAACGCCTTAAAAGATCCAGACAAGCTTCTAATGGTCCTTTGGTCAAGAGTGATGGATCAGGATCGAGATCAACGGTTGCGTTTCAATAGGAGTTTAATAAACGAGCTTCCAAAATCGGTTACGGTATTCATCATACGTCGCAAAAGCTCGCGAAACTCGCGCAATGTGAGTAGCTGCTTTCTTTACTTATTATTACTTACTATAATTTTTATATATTGATCGCGTTTAGGAAATGTAACTGAATACGATATGAATAACTGCGCGCAATGTGAGTTAGTTACTTTGTTTATGACTTAAAATGGATAATAAGCTAAAAAAAAATAAGCCAAAAAATCTGGGCTTGTAATTTTAAGCCAAAACCAAATAAGCTTATAAGCCCGAATATAAGTCGAGTCAAATAAGCTCATAAGCCCAAAAATAAGCTTAAACAGACGCCTAAGATTGTATTTGGGCTTATGAGATTATTTGGTGTCTTACGAAAATTTAACCCATTATTGGTTTATTTAACGACTTATGAGCCTGACTTAATCATGGCAAATAAGCTTATAAATCAGAAAATAAGCCAGAAAAATACTATGGAGTTAAGCTGAATTGGCCGCTTTGTTTGATAGGCGATAAGAAAACTAAACATATGTTTTTGATGGTGCGTTTTATGAGTTGCAGAACCCTCGGGAACAAATTCTGGCCTATGTTTTTGATGGTGCGTTTTATGACTTGCTTTTTTGACAGTACCTCTATATCAATAAGTTCTAGATAATTGGTATGTGAAATATGATTCTAAGTTTATAAATAATAATGCAAGTCTGTGAATAGATGATTAGGAGTTTTTATGCATTAAGGGGGTTTTTGCATAAGCTTATTTAGGTGCTTATTAGCTTATTGTGATATCAAAACACAATAAGCTTATCTAAACACCTACCAAAAAAGTGCTTATTAGCTTTTTGAAGGCTTAACAAGTGTGTGTTGGTAACTCACCTTAGAAGGTGTGTTTCCTAACACAATAACCTACTCCTTAAGAATACACTTTTGGTGACCTTGACTTGTTTAGCCATTTCCTTTCAGGATAAGTATATATATTTTATACTTTGTGACCGATTAGAGATAAAATGTTGCTACCTCTATCTATTGTGTAACTCCTCCAATTGTGTTTCCTCATCAAGGATCGCTACTTTTCTTTCAGTTGTACGAGCCCAGGTTCCAAGAATCACTTTGGATCATTCAAGGCTGCCCTGCTCAAACTTTATAACATCTTTTGTATGCAGGTGATGGGAGAATATGGGTACAACATAGAGCTTGAGAAGGTGAATCTTATTTGTATAAAAAATAAGTATTGTGATTATCATTCAAGGCTGCCCTGCTCAAACTTTATAACATCTTTTGTATGCAGGTGATGGGAGAATATGGGTACAGCATAGAGCACATACTGATGGTGGACATTATACCTGATCCCTTTTTATACAGGTAATTCGGTTTAATATGTTGCTTTCTTTACTATTTGCTATCATGTTATAGTTTGACTTGCCATATCTCTACTTATTATCAGTTAATACCACATGTTATGATTAGAAATGGCAATTTTAACCCTTTTGTATACAAATGGGTCGATTTGGATTTTGTGTCATGTAACCTGTGAAATGGGGCAAATGGGTGAAATTATTTAAACTTATGCATAAAACATTAAAACCTGTAAAATTGCATTATCAGTTGAAAGTTTAGATTATCATTGTAATCTTATAGTTTTGTACTGATAGTCGAACATGTTATGATTACCTGTTATGACCGACCCATTTTGACTTGAAAAAAAAGTACAGTAATTGAGATCACATGTTTTGACCTGATATATTTGCCACCCGTAACTAGGATACTAGATAGCTAATTCTTTCTGTTGTCAATGCAAGCAAGTTCTGTTTTAACTACCGGGTTGTACTTTCTAGAATGGCACTACCCATAAGAACTTGATTTGATTGTCGTACTGTTTTCTGTCGGGTTGTAACAAAGCTTGAAACATCTTTTAGGACTGTTGGGTGTAGAGGGTTTTATTGGTCTCTGTTTTTATTTCCAGTTACTTGTATGCCTGTACCCATTTGAAAATTTTTGCTGCTTATCAGTAAAACACTCTACCCAATAAATGAAGCGTATCAGGAGTCAAGACCATTAGTGTTACCAGTATTTTATTACAGAAGTATCTAAATAAAGACACATTTTGTTTGCGTAGATCAGTATTCTAAGATGAAGTAAATTGCTATTAATATAGTTTTAAACTCTCTAAGTAAATTTGCTCATCTTAAGATTCATGCTCCAAAACTTACTTTCTTTGACATTGGAGGTGTCTTTGAAGATGTCAACTTTGAAAGCACGTTTCATCTTTCTACTGTTTCCATTGGTTTGTATGTCAATGTTAGCAATGATCATGAGTTGTGTCTTGGAACCACGAGCAAGTTGGTTAAGTTTTTTTCTTCTCTGCCAAGTATACAGAGGCTGGAGGTTCAAAGTTTCTTTTTGAAGGTACAAGTAATTAAATTTTTTATTTTGCTTTTGTTACTCTCTGATTTTATGTTTCTTGCAAGAAACTAAACATGTCCAGTATACACTTTAGATTGTCACACTATATTATGTTCCCTCCATTCTACTGAAATCAGGACAAGGGGCCTAGCACTCGGGTCATGTGATTTGGTTATGTCAAAATGGGTAAATTTATGTGCGAGTCAATATAGGTTGGGTCAGACTAACCTGCTGACTCCGTTTGCATTTTTTTTCGAGTTCTGTAAATACTTATTGTGTTAACGTGATAACAGAAACTATAATATCAAAATAATGATTCAAGGCATTTTAGGCATTTGAATACATGTTCGGAAACTTTTGACCTGTTACCAGTATCGTTTTTAGTTGTTTTCTATATTTTCCTGAATCAGTATTTTTTTCTAATTGGACTGAAATTGTCACATCTATCTGGAAAACAATTTTAATTAAAGTATTAACCCCATGTTCCCTTTCCTGTTTGTAGTTTTTGGCAGTTGACATGGTTCCAAGGAGGTTACCTATTCCATGTATGGAACTGAATTATCTGTCACTGCGTATGAACTTCAATGACATGGACGAGTGTCTAGCAGCTCTTTGCATTCTTAGAAGTTCACCCAACCTTCTTGAACTCGAGATGCTGGTGAGTTCTTTCTATGATGTATTCTCCTTTGCTACTAATCAATCTTAAGCTACCCAATATCTAGGAAGCGGTTTATAATATTCGTGTACTAATTGCATAGGCACGACCAGACGAACAGCCAGTTCCAAGAGCAGCTGCAAAGAACTTGATGGAAGAAGACTACCAAAGTTGTTTTCTAAACCAGTTAAGGTTTATCAAAATAGCTGGCATATTTGGGGTTCCAAGAGACTGAATTTTATCAACTTCTTGCTTGCGAATTCACCTAACCCGCCTGTTTTCATATCTCTTCTTTAACCTTGTGTGTTCACTTTGTGGGTGTGCTTGTGGTTATAATTGCTTCTTGATGTTTCGGCTTGTCTTTTAGTTCATTTTAGTGAGATCTGAATCTGTTTGTCATCTGAATGTTCGCAGAGGTATAAAGAGGCTGGTTTGGACACAATTATTTTGGCTGGAGCTGAATACGGAAGTGGTAGTTCTCGAGATTGGGCTGCTAAAGGTCCAATGCTACAGGTAACTAATTATTATGTTTTTTGGTGATTCAGTTGGTACAAGTATATCAGTTCTAATTGTATTAATACTGCTTCGTTACAGGGGGTGAAAGCGGTGATAGCTAAGAGTTTTGAAAGAATTCATCGTAGTAACCAGGTTGGAATGGGTATCATCCCACTTTGTTTTAAGGCGGGTGAGGATGCGGATACACTAGGATTGACCGGTCACGAACGTTTCACCATTGACCTACCATCAAAAGCCAGTGACATAAAGCCTGGGCAAGATGTTATTGTTACGACAGATAATGGCAAATCCTTCACATGTATAGTCCGATTTGACACACAGGTACACTTCACTTCTTTCTGACTGTTTCCTGGAGTGTGTCATCTTTAAAGGATTATTTTTATAGCATAACAGTATGCATCGTATATCTCATTTTTGTTGTGGTACTTCTGGCTTTATAGCATATCCCATTAAGAAATGGTTACTCAATATATAAAGTATTGAATTTATGTATAAAAAATCCTATATGTATAATGTTAAAATTTTTACTGCAGCTTAAAAAATGACCCAAACATGGCATAAAACCGTCTTCTAATGACTCGTATGTACCAAAAAATGTATAAGTGACTAGAAGTTGAGAATTTAGAATTCTATATAAATGACGCGTCTCTAAATCAGTTGAACATATGAAACTCATGAAAGTGAATGTATTGGTTGTATTTGCAGGTAGAATTGACATACTTCGATCATGGTGGCATCCTTCCATACGTGATCAGGAACCTGATCAAGAAATAAAGCCTCCCGGATGCTCAAGTTCTAAAATGATAGCAGATTCACCGCTCGACACCTTTTTTCTTTTTGCGTTTCAATAATTTCAGGAGTTCATTTTCTTGATATCTTAAAAATCTGGTGGATATTAGCTTTTTCCACTGATTTTGGTGATGGATTTAGTATTATCTGGATTTTGATAGCAATTAAATCTAAAGTACCATGAGTACGTCTCTTATAACAATATGGTGGTTATAAAGTATGTGTTTTATAACGTGTCCCCATATGTGGTTGTTGTAAAGTGAAAATGTACTTAATTTTTAGATGTGCGAATGAGCGACTTGGTTAAATGTGCGAATTATATAATCATTGTTTCTACATGGCATAAAGTACCATGAGTACGTCTCTTATACAAATATAGTGGTTATTAAGTATGTGTTTTATAGTGTCTCCATATGTGGTTGTTGTAAAGTTAAAATGTATTTAATTTTTAGATGTGCGAATGTGTGACTTGGTCAAATGTTCGAATTATATAATCATTGTTTCTACATGGCATAAAGTACCATGAGTACGTCTCTTATACAAATATAGTGGTTATTAAGTATGTGTTTTATAACGTGTCTCCATATGTGGTTGTCGTAAAGTGAAAATGTATTTAATTTTTAGATGTGCGAATGCGCGACTTGGCCAAATGTGCGAATTATATAATCATTGTTTCTACATGGCATAAAGTACCATGAGTACGTCTCTTATACAAATATAGTGGTTATAAATTATGTGTTTTATAACGTATTCCCATATGTGGTTGTTGTAAAGTGAAAATGTATTTAATTTTTAGATGTGCGAATGTGCGACTTGGCAAAATGTGGAATTATATAATCATTGTTTCTACATGGCTTAAAGTACCATGAGTACGTCTCTTATACAAATATAGTGGTTATTAAGTATGTGTTTTATAACGTGTCTCCATATGTGGTTGTTGTAAAGTGAAAATGTATTTAATTTTTAGATGTGCGAATGCGCGACTTGGCCAAATGTACGAATTATATAATCATTGTTTCTACATGGCATAAAGTACCATGAGTACGTCTCTTATACAAATATAGTGGTTATAAATTATGTGTTTTATAACGTATTCCCATATGTGGTTGTTGTAAAGTGAAAATGTATTTAATTTTTAGATGTGCGAATGTGCGACTTGGCAAAATGTGGAATTATATAATCATTGTTTCTACATGGCTTAAAGTACCATGAGTACGTCTCTTATACAAATATAGTAGTTATTAAGTATGTGTTTTATAACGTGTCTCCATATGTGGTTGTTGTAAAGTGAAAATGTATTTAATTTTTAGATGTGCGAATGCGTAACTTGGCCAAATGTGCGAATTATATAATCATTATTTCTACACGGCATAAAGTACCATGAGTACGTCTCTTCTACAAATATAGTGGTTATAAATTAAGTGTTTTATAACTTGTCTCCATAAGTGGTTGTTGTAAAGTGAAAATGTTTTAAGATGTGCGAATGTGCGACTTGGCCAAATGTGCGAATTATATACTTATTGTTTGTACATGGCATAAAGTACCATGAGTATGTCTCGTATACAAATATAGTGATTATAAAGTATGTGTTTTATAACGTGTCCCCATATGTAATTGTTTTAAAGTGAAAATGTACTTAATTTTTAGATGTGCGAATGTGCGACTTAGCCAAATGTGCGAATTATATAATCATTGTTTCTACATGACATAAAGTACCATGAGTACGTCTCTTATACAAATATAGTGGTTATAAATTAAGTGTTTTATAACTTGTCTCCATAAGTGGTTGTTGTAAAGTGAAAATGTTTTAAGATGTGCGAATGTGCGACTTGGCAAAATGTGCGAATTATATACTTATTGTTTGTACACGGCATAAAGTACCATGAGTATGTCTCGTATACAAATATAGTGATTATAAAGTATGTGTTTTATAACGTGTCCCTATATGTGATTGTTGTAAAGTGAAAATGTACTTAATTTTTAGATGTGCGAATGTGCGACTTAGCCAAATGTGCGAATTATATAATCATTGTTTCTACATGGCATAAAGTACCATGAGTACGTCTCTTATACAAATATAGTGGTTATAAATTATGTGTTTTATAACGTATTCCCATATTTGGTTGTTGTAAAGTGAAAATGTATTTAATTTTTAGATGTGCGAATGTGCGACTTTGCAAAATGTGAAATTATATAATCATTGTTTCTACATGGCATAAAGTACCATGAGTACGTCTCTTATACAAATATAGTGGTTATTAAGTATGTGTTTTATAACGTGTCTCCATATGTGGTTGTTGTAAAGTGAAAATGCACTTAATTTTTAGATGTGCGAATGCGTGACTTTGCCAAATGTGCGAATTATATAATCATTGTTTCTACAAGGCATAAAGTACCATGAGTACGTCTCTTATACAAATATAGTGGTTATAAATTAAGTGTTTTATAACTTGTCTCCATAAGTGGTTGTTGTAAAGTGAAAATGTTTTAAGATGTGCGAATGTGCGACTTGGCCAAATGTGCGAATTATATACTTATTGTTTGTACATGGCATAAAGTACCATGAGTACGTCTCTTATACAAATATAGTGGTTATTAAGTATGTGTTTTATAACGTGTCTCCATATGTGGTTGTTGTAAAGTGAAAATGCACTTAATTTTTAGATGTGCGAATGCGTGACTTTGCCAAATGTGCGAATTATATAATCATTGTTTCTACAAGGCATAAAGTACCATGAGTACGTCTCTTATACAAAATATAGTGGTTATAAATTAAGTGTTTTATAACTTGTCTCCATAAGTGGTTGTTGTAAAGTGAAAATGTTTTAAGATGTGCGAATGTGCGACTTGGCCAAATGTGCGAATTATATACTTATTGTTTGTACATGGCATAAAGTACCATGAGTATGTCTCGTATACAAATATAGTGATTATAAAATATGTGTTTTATAACGTGTCCCCATATGTGATTGTTGTAAAGTGAAAATGTACTTAATTTTTAGATGTGCGAATGTGCGACTTAGCCAAATGTGCAAATTATATAATCATTGTTTCTACATGGCATAAAGTACCATGAGTACGTCTCTTATACAAATATAGTGGTTATAAATTATGTGTTTTATAACGTATTCCCATATGTGGTTGTTGTAAAGTGAAAATGTATTTAATTTTTAGATGTGCGAATGTGCGACTTGGCCAAATGTGAAATTATATAATCATTGTTTCTACATGGCATAAAGTACCATGCGTACGTCTCTTATACAAATATAGTGGTTATTAAGTATGTGTTTTATAACGTGTCTCCATATGTGGTTGTTGTAAAGTGAAAATGTATTTAATTTTTAGATGTGCGAATGCGTGACTTGGCCAAATGTGCGAATTATATAATCATTGTTTCTACACGGCATAAAGTACCATGAGTACGTCTCTTATACAAATATAGTGGTTATAAATTAAGTGTTTTATAACTTGTCTCCATAAGTGGTTGTTGTAAAGTGAAAATGTTTTAAGATGTGCGAATGTGCGACTTGGCCAAATGTGCGAATTATATACTTATTGTTTGTACATGGCATAAAGTACCATGAGTATGTCTCGTATACAAATATAGTGATTATAAAGTATGTGTTTTATAACGTGTCCCCATATGTGATTGTTGTAAAGTGAAAATGTACTTAATTTTTAGATGTGCGAATGTGCGACTTAGCCAAATGTGCGAATTATATAATCATTGTTTCTACATGACATAAAGTATCATGAGTACGTCTCTTATACAAATATAGTGGTTATAAATTATATGTTTTATAACGTGTTCCCATATGTGGTTGTTGTAAAGTGAACATGTATTTAATTTTTAGATGTGCGAATGTGCGACTTGGCCAAATGTGCGAATTATATAATCATTGTTTCTACATGGCATAAAGTACCATGAGTACGTCTCTTATATAATCTTGGCCGGAATAACCGGGTCTTGGCCGGATATTGCCGGGTCTAACCGAATATGACCGGGTCTTGGCCGGAATAACCTGGTCTTGGCAGGATATAGCCGGGTCTAACCGGATATGACCGGGTCTTGGCCGGAATAACGGGGTCTTGGCCAAATTTAGCCGGGTCTAACCGGACATGACAGGGTCTTGGCCGGAATAACCGGGTCTTGGCTGGATATAGCCGGGTGTAACCGGATCTTGGCCGGATATAGACGGGTCTACCCGGATATGACCGGGTCTTAGCCGGATCTTGGCCGGAGTAGCCGGGTTTTGTGCGGATAGTTGTGGTTTAGAAAGATAAAACTTTCAAATTATTTAAAAAAAGCTTTTGTAACCTCAAAATGTCACACATTAGTCAGTTATATGAAGTTGCATAAAGTTCAAAATTAGTTTAAAATATTTATTCATAACCATTTTTGCAAGGAGGCATATGCAGTGACAAAGTCAATGAGGGGCTAACAGACCTGCCTCAAGTATATACAGTAAGTAATTTATAAACTTGCATAAAAATGAATCTAAAACAAGACAGAAAGATAAAACAGATTTCAGACGCAGTGTCTAACTATCACCAAGTAATAACAATATAACAGATCTAATAGAGAATCCGATATTACAACCCTGCGTGCGGTTTTTTTTAACATAACTAAAGGGAAAATATTCGTAACAACTGTTAAACAAACGTTGGTTGTAAAGAATATGATGAATATAAAACCTAGACAATGCCCCTAATTTCGTGTGATCTGCTAGGAACAGACTAGAACAAAGTGTATGTACTGCGTGGACCGACCTATATTGACTTTGATAACATTACAGATGTATAATCCAAACCATACGGTAACTAGTAAGTAACGAGAACACAAGTGAGGAACTCTTTCTTCAACTTTGATGCATCTAATTCGTTATTGTTCGTGGGGCCACTATCACTAACGCTTGTTCTTCTAGTGTGAAGTTCTGCCATTTGAATTCCGGGTTTATGTACTTTTTGTACTTTTCAAGAATCTCGTTGTGGCTTCAACCAGATTTGAAGTTCCAGATCCTAGTTTCTCTTGCATTCTCTTAAACGATACGACCTATTGTGGTATCGGTTAGTATTTGTACATTCAAGAATCTCTTGTGGTACCCAGGATTTGTGAGGTTCCAGATCCTTGTTCTCTTTGCCATTTCTTCCTTAAAACCGATACCAGAACCCTCATGGTGTTTAGCATCATACTCAAAAATGCATCGAGTAGCGAAATTGATCATTAAGAGACCTTGTTCTCTGCAGACATCAGCTAGGTTCAATGTGCCACACACATTGACACGAATAGTTTTCCGTCTTGTGAGATTCACACCAATCGACATTAGGTCTGCCAGTGACACCAGACACATTGAAAACATGAGTAGGTTTAATAGTCTGAATATCAGACAAAAGCTGAGAGCAGTCTTCCAAACGACCTTTTCCATACTCGTATTGAATCCCTTGTTTCTCACACAGTTTCCCAAGTAAACCACCGATCCACCCTGTCTTACCATAGATGAGGAACTTCAATGCTGGTTTTTTAGGAGCATTGCTACTGGTCTTTGAGGGAACTTGCACCCGATCTGTGCAGTGTTGATTGCTGGATCAACTGCATCAAATTCAGCATGATCGGGTCCATCAGCAAGTCGATCAACTCCGCCAGGCATCATCAACATTCTCGAATGAGGGAGCAGTGCACCAGAGACATCGCCCCACCAATTAGGATTGCTTTTGTACCACTCGATGGTTTTCTTCAGACCATCTTCCCATCGGGTTCTCTCAGACCAACCCAAGCTCTTCAATTTCTCGTCATCCAAAAAGTACCTCTGATCATTAAAGGGTCGGTTTTCAACAAACTTGATGCTTGCATCAGCATCCATATTGAAAAGCTTGCACATATCTTTGGCAACATCAATAACTCTCCTCTCCCTTTTCGTCCCAATGTTGTAAACATGACCGACTTCTTGGTGAAGAAGCTTGATTCATTCCCGTCCCGGCCATTTGTTTCTGCTGCTGCTGCTGCTGTTGTGATGGTGAAACTCGATTCATTCCGTCCCATCCATTTGTTCTGGTTGCTGTGTGGATGTGAACTTGGTTCATTCTGTCAACCATTGTTTTGCTGCTGCTTGTTTTGATGGTGGCATTTTTTGCTGGGATATCTGTGATTTAAATATCACCTTATCCTTGAGACACAAGGCGGCATAAAAATTAATCGAGATAAATAGTAAGATACAAAGAGCAAAAATCTACAGCTTCATCCTGTTATCCATGTGTAATACTTACAGATGAAAAATAATCAACCATAGCTTACCCCAGGAAAAAGCATTCCCATCAACCGACTTGGTTTATCTGTTACAGATAGCAGCAGCGTCTGTGATGGTAATTGTATAACTGTACACTGCGTTTATGTTACAACACATGTCAGCCTCAAATTAGGATGTCAAAAATTCCATTTGCTGACAAAGGATTGATAATATTTTCTTGTAAAACAGTCATAAAATGTATCCAAAAGGCCTATAAGCAACATATCGATTGACGAAGCTATCTGATTATATTAACTAATTTAGGTACTAATGTAAATGCTAAAGAAAAATGTCTTGGCTTACAAGCTTCTTTTCTTGCAGTTGATTAAGAAATCCATGCTGATTCATTGCTCGAAAAATAATATATTCTGCCTTTCCAGCGTATTCTCTGCCAAAAATATTTATTGATGGAAAAAATAGGTCAATTTGTGGAAACACGACATTACAGAATTACATGGAAGATCCGATCGTACTTATCACTCATGAACTTTTGAGCTGATACAAGCGTACTGACTCGAATTGTCGGCGGCCAATCTTCTGCAAGCCTGAGATATAGAAAGAGAGAGTGAGAGAGAGAGACAACGCATTACTAACTAAATTTCAAATAATGATCAAATTATAGACAATGGTTTCTTTGAATCTTTTGGTGACGGGAATTATAACAATGTTAAGTCTTCAATGACAAACAACACTATTGTGATCTTAGGGCCAAAATCTGACACCAATAAGGCCTAAAACATAGAATATAAGCTAAAGTTAAGGCACAAATTTCATAATTAGACCTGAGGCTGATCATCAAGTTTCTTCCTTTTAGAGTCACAAAACAATTATCACATTTTCTTTGTAAGCGGTCTGTGTTTTTGGAAATGAAAACCACCAATAACCCTATCACTCATGCATTGTATCGAAAATGCATGTATACATTTGGAAGCAAATTTGATAAATCAAACAGACTTCTATCGCTCGAATGTCAGTTACAAAATTACTACTTTAAACATACTTAACAAGCTTCACAATCACCTCATTACCATTAGCTCAAATTAACAGTTTGAATATCATTAGCTCAAATGCCATTTACAACTTCGAAGTTCAAACCCATACGCTACCAAAACCATACTTGGAAGTTATTTTTAGCCCACTAGCAGTTCTTATAGAAGAGCATGATCATGGGTGGAAGGTTTTTTGATGGGTGAGGAGGGTCATGCCCTGTAAAACTGAAGTAGAAATTCTGTTCTGTTAATACTTTGCCAAGCCTTAAAAAAATTTGTAACAAACCGTTCCACCCAATAAATATGTTCCGCCACTGCCCACAATTCAAAATCAAAACCGCGATAATAAAGTACCATTTAAGATTGGTTAACTGTAGGAAGCCTTCTTCAACCAAGTACAAAAAGCGACCAGGTGTAGCAATGAGAACATCTAATTCATTCCGAAGACTTTCCAGTTGAGTTTTCTGTTTGAAACCACCAGTTGCAATTGTCGAACGTAATACCTGCAATAATAAATTATGCTTAATACAAAACCAAAATGAAGTCACAAGTAAATAGAAACTTCCAGTTGCAGCTGAGCTAACTGACAAATACTTTACGATTTTCTTGGGCTCTGTAAATAGGTAATGAGTTTAATATGATTGTATATTATTACAACGATAATCCATATTTATAGAATATTTAGGAATTTGTATTTAATACACTTTGGATTACATTGATACCATTTGACCCATTCAATCTGTTTCAGAATTATACTTTATATCTAAATTTCACCCATATGCTCCTTTTAATATAGTATGCTAAAAGCAATCCGCCCCTTTACACATAAATGGATCGAAAGTACAACATCTGTTCTCTTATCACAAAATATAAGACAAAATAAGTTATTGGTGGTTGAGCACGGAATTTGATGATATATGGAAAGGTATTACGGAGTACTGATAACAATATATGATCTAACCTGAGAAGCCAACTCCGCAGTAGGTACCAATATAACAACTCGAGGACTTTCAGGTAAGGATTTAGCAATTCCTTGGAGTTCATCTTGTCTAATACACTGGATCACTGGTAAAAGATAAGCCAACGTTTTCCCAGAACCACTTTGGTCAGCTATGATGCAACTCTTTCCATTAATAACATGTGGGAATGACATAGCCTGCATTCACCTTTGATGATCAATAAAATGTACACTTGTTTACCAAAAAACTGAAAGACTGGAGCAACAAGCATACAGCCGGAACATAGGTCTTGTTCGTTTTACCATATTAAGAACAAGGATCAAATGTGTGAGTACCTGAATATGTGAAGGGTTTGCAAGAAGTTGACTGTTTAAAACTGAAACATGTAGTCGGCGCATCCAACATCCTTAAAAGATTTTCTGCTATAAAAATCACTAGTGGCATTCGATTTCCTAAGTTGAAAAGCTCATTGATGTCCCACCAAGTTCCCCTGCCCTACTTTTTGACACATCGTTGTCTCTTATAACATTGAATCTATTTTTATTAGCTAAATGTGTTTCCTCTTGCCCCTTAACAACAGATCCACTACGCGAATTATCATCTTGTTGGTCCCTTTATGACAATCCCAACCAGCCTCTTCAAAGCGCAATTAGCAGTTTTTATGAGAAATCCAAAACAGCCTCTTCAAAGCGACTTATTCACGAAAACCAACCTCATATTCACACAACATATAATCAATTATCAGGGTGTTAGGATTACTTATTAAAAGATGTTTATTTGCTTATTCAGAAATCACCCATCAAAATAAGCACTTTAAAGTTGCGTATTTAAAATAGTTTATATCCCTCACATATCACCGAGAAGCTAATAATAAGTAAAGAAAGCAGCTGCTCACATTGCGGGAGTTTCGCGAGCTTTTGCGACGTATGATCAGTGGCGGAACCAGGAGCCGAGATCAGGGGTAGCAAAATACGAAAATTTGTTTAGGGGTAGCGAAAATTTGTTTCAGGGGTCGCGAAATCGCAAAAAAATGGCCAAAAATCGCCAAAAATCCCACTACCGGGTAAAAGTTCAGGGGTAGCGACCGCTACCCCTCGGCTCTATGTAGTTCCGCCCCTGCGTATGATGAATACCGTAGCCGATTTTGGAAGCTCGTTTATTAAACTCCTATTGAAACGCAACCGTTGATCTCGATCCTGATCCATCACTCTTGACCAAAGGACCGTTAGAAGCTTGTCTGGATCTTTTAAGGCGTTCGGATATGCTTGTGAACTCGTATGTACGGTCTCTAAATGATGATGATTGGCTTGATTTCATTATAAAGCCCTAATTTGGGGATTTTGAGGGATTGAATGAAATTGGGGATTTGATACAGGATTTGATACAGATTTTAGGGATTTGATACAGGATTGAATGAAATTTGAAATTGGGGATTTGATAAAGATTTTTGGGGATTGAATGAAATAATCCATGTTAAATCTGAAATAATGTATAAAGAAAATAAAATTAAACTAATTTTGAAAATAAATCAAATCAAAGATTTGATACAGGTTTTGAAGATTTTGTTAGTTCCCAATATTACTTTTTTGGTACAGTTCGCACATTAGCAGCCATTCGCACAACGTCGTTCGCACAATCTTTTTTAAAAAGTCAACTGGGCACGTGGGGTATTTGGTGGAGCTAATCATCGGCTTGTACCAGTTTGTCTGGACACGTGTCATGTTTTTTATGGGTTCGCACGATCGCACAATCGCACATGACTCTTTTGGGAAACTCACTTATTTTCATACCACTTTTTGAAACACTTGAAATTAACATACTATTTTGATAATTACCCCGGATTATAAAATTATGAAATCAAGACATACTCTTATTAAATATCAAGAGTAAAATTTTGTACATGTGCTACATTAATGTATATTTTGCAATATCATACCCGGAGATGATATCAAGTTATCAACACTCTATTGTATGGTTGGATTGTTCACAGGAACTCAAAATTACGCATTAATTGGTATGATTGGATCATTGATCCACTTTCTATTTGTAACAATCTTATGTGATCGTTTTTTTTTTTGGTATCTCGCTCGTTGCTAGATCCCTATTAATAAAATTATTTGTTAGTCGTGTATTGTATGTTATGGGCTAGGCCCAAGTATTATTAAGTGTGATAGGCCCAAGTTCAAGTATTCAGAGGCACACGCAGCGGACACAATACAGGAAAAGAAAAGAACAATAATTGCCAAACACGCAAAGACTTTATATTAAAGAAGCTTAACTCAAAACTCCAATACGATACAATGTAATGCCCTACCCTTCACGGTATATATAGACCAACATAGACGCGTTGTACTATAACTAGGATTACAAGAAAACCTATCCTAAATCATTGAGGACTACTCCATATTAGGATAAACTTAGACGAGTTGGACTAGCACTCCAACTAGTATCTTCTAGAATCTGATATCACGCCTAGAAGCCACATCAGACTTAGTCAATTCGCCAACAATCACCCCCTGAATTTCTGAGTCGTATATGGGAGGTCTTCAACACCAAGTAGATCTCGCATCTCCTTGAACTTGATCTTTGCCAACGCCTTTGTCAATATATCCGCTCTTTGTTCACTGCCGGATATATGCTCAACGGCTACTTCATTGTTTTCAACACACTCTCGAATATAATGAAATCGGGACTTTATATGCTTGGTTTTCTTGTGATACACCGGGTTTTTTACTAAGGCAATCGCTGAAGTGTTATCGACTTTTAGCATCACTTTCTGCGGTTGTCTTCCAGTCACTTCACTTATCAACTAACAACAACAACAACAACAACAACAACAAACCCAATCCCGCCGGGGCACTTCACTTATCAACTCTCGCAGCCAAATAGCTTGACAAGCTGCTGAACTAGCAGCTATATATTCAGCCTCACATGAAGATAGTGCTACCGTACTCTGCTTCTCTGAACACCAAGTAATTGGTGCAGAACCATAGTAAAACACATGACCCGTTGTACTCCGACCATCATCATCATCAATATTATAACTACTATCACTGTAGCCACATAGCACACCCTCTGCTTTTCTCGGACAAACAATCCCATAACTCGCGGTACCTTTCAAGTATCGAAGAATTTGTTTAATGGCTACCGAATGACTTTGTCTTGGACTTTGTATGTATCGACTCACAATGCCAACTGAATACGCGAGATCCGGACGCTTCTGAAGTAAATAGCGTAAACACCCGACTATTTTTCGATAACCGGTTGCTTCAACTTCTGTTTCATCTTCAGCTTTTGATAATTTCAAGTTCGGATCCATTGGAACAAGAACCGGATTACAATCATGCAAACCCGCTTCTTTTAAGATCTTCCACGCATATGCTTCTTGCTTGATTTTAATTCCGTTCGCGCCTTGTGTAACTTCAATACCCAAATAATAAGTAAACTTTCCAAGATCTGATATATCAAACCGTTTCGCCATCTCTTTCTTGAACTCATTAATAATCGACAAACTTGAACCTGTAACAAATAAGTCATCAACATACACGGCTAAGATTAATAAGGAACTACCTACAATCTTTCGATACACGGCTTGTTCTTTAGTACACCGATGAAACTTTAACGCCTTCAACATTGAGTCTAGCTTGATATTCCAAGCCCTCGGTGCTTGCCTTAACCCGTACAAAGCTTTAGAAAGCTTATAAACCTTGTGACTTTCTCTCGGCTTCTCGAATCCTTCCGGTTGAGTTACATACACTTCTTCCTCCAAATCACCATTTAAAAACGCTGTTTTAACATCTAAATGGTGTACCCAGCCCTCCATGGCTGCAAGGGAAATTAGAAACCGGATCGTCTCGATTCGCGCAACCGGTGCAAAAACTTCATCAAAGTCAATACCTTGTCTCTGCACATACCCCTTTGCTACAAGTCTCGCTTTATATTTATTAATAGTTCCATCCGCATTCTTCTTTATTTTGTAAACCCACTTCAAACCGATTGGTTTAATGCCTTTCGGTAAATCAACTAGCCTCCACGTATGGTTCCGCTCAATTGAATTAATTTCTTCTCGCATTGCTTTCACCCATTCCCCTTTTAACTTTGCTTCGCCAAAATTACTCGGTTCATCATCAATTAAGAGCAACTCACAAGAATTTAATTCATAATCATTATATTTAACTGGTACAACCGATTTGCGAGTAGAACGCCTAACCTGAGGTTCGCTTTCTGAACTGTTTGACTGACCCGACCCGTTTGGGCCTGAATCGGGCTGATCAGAATTATTATTCATGTCAGGGCCTGATGGGCTGTTACTGTTCACATCAGAATCTGATGGGCTGTTGTTATCGCTTGAGCCTGATGGGCTATTAGAACTGCTGTTTACTTCAGAAGCAACATTCGCTGATATAGAACCACTTGAATTTGTGAAATAGCTGTTGTTGGAATTAATAGAACCAACATCAATTATATTACCCCAACTCACAATAAAATTCCCAGGTTCTAAATCTTTCTCAGCTTGTGATTTGTTCCACTTCCACCCCCTTGACTCGTCAAACTCAACATCTCTATTAACAACAATTTGTCTTGAAATTGGATCATATAATCGGTACCCTTTGGATCTGGGTTCACTTCCAAGATGTACCAATATTTTGGACCGATCATCTAACTTTTGGACATCCGTTTCCACCTTCGCAAAGGCTATACAACCAAACACTCGCACGTGTTCCAAATTTGGTTGTTTGCCTTTATATTTTTCATACGGAGTCACTCCCAATAATGCACGCGTAGGAGTTCGGTTTATCAAATAGGTCGCATGCCTCACCGCCTCACCCCATAAGTAATTCGGAACTCTCATAGCCTTCATAATGCTCCGAACCATCTCCGTAAGTGTTCGGTTTCGCCACTCGACCACGCCATTTTGTTGTGGCGTATAAGGCGTTGTCAAATGCCTAATTACGCCTTCTTCATCACAAAAACGGTTGAATGCACGGGAAGTAAACTCGCCACCTCTATTGGTTCGCAAGGTCTTGAGTAGATTTCCCGTTTGTTTTTCCACCATTGCCTTGTACAACTTTATTGTCTCGAACGCTTCACTTTTCTCCTTCAACATGTAAGTCCACATATATCTTGAAAAGTCATCGATCAAAACTAAAACATATCGGTTACCTTTCATGGTCGATGGGGAGATTGGTCCACATAAATCACCATGGACCAATTCTAGAGTTCTTGATGCTCGAAAAGACGCCTTCTTTGGGAATGGTTTTCGTGTTTGTTTTCCAACCATACACGCTTCACAAACTTTGTTCTCGTGACATATCTTTGGAACTCCTAAAGCCATCCCATTCATTTGCTCCAAGGTCTTGAAATTTGCATGCCCGAATCTCGCGTGCCATAACCATGAATCCTCATTGATTTTCGCCATAAGACAAACGGGAGTACCCACATTCAGCTTTACCTTGTACATGCGGTTTTTCGAGCGAGCAACACGCATTAATAATTTTCCTCCACTATCAAACATTGTAAGAAAATTATCTTTCATCCGAATTTCATATCCACATTCGGTTGCTTGACCCAAGCTAATCACGTTACTTTTCAAATCCAAAATGAAATAGACATCGGTTATTATTTTTTGTTCACCGGTTTTTCCCACAAATATAATCGACCCCTTTCCTTTAATCGTCACACGCGAACCATCACCAACTTCACAGTACCTGTTATCCGCTCGTTTAACTCCGCAAAATAACTTCGGCATCCCGTCATGTGGTTGCTAGCTCCGTTATCAAGATACCAAGAATCTTCTTCACTAGAATCGGCTTCAAATTTCTTGGGCAAAACCTTTTCTTCGTTTAAAAATACTTTTTCTTGAACGGTCTTCATCATGAAAAACGTTGCATCAACCCCATTGTCTTGTTCTTCAGCTTGTGTAAAGTTCGCCTCTTGTTTCTGGAATCGATCTGGACAATTTGAAACGAAGTGTCCATATTTATCACACCGGTAACATTTAATCCCCGATAAATCACGCCTTTTATTCGTTTGCTTTCCATTATCTTGGGTTTGCTTTCCATTATCTTGGGTTTTATCTTGCTTTTGACCGTGGTTTTGGGTGTTACCCCTTCCACGGCCTCGACCTCGCGACATGTTGGATCCTCGACCTCGACCCCTACCAGAACCACGTCCATAGTTAGAAGAAGATTCAGTTTTAGAGAACATTAACTTACTTGAGTTGTCATTATCTTCTTCTTTAATTCTTTCTTCGTAGGCTTTCATTCTACCGACCACATCTTCGTACCCTACTATCTTCAAGTCCAAGACTTGTTCAAGTGAAGCCACGATGTGAATAAAACGCCTCAGTAAACTTGTAAGAAACCTCTTTACAAGTTTTCATTCTTCTATTGTTTCTCCAAGTATCGCAGCCTTTGATGAAAGCCCCGACAACTTAGAAGCGAATTCATCAATAGTCTCGGTATCACGCACCTTCAAACCTTCAAACTCGGTCATTAAAGTTTGAAGTCTCGCCTCTTTCACACGCTCTGCACCAAGATTTCTTGATTTTATAGCTTCTCACATGTCTTTTGCTGATTTCAGAGTTCCTATTTGTAGTATCATGTCTTCTGGTACTAATTGGAACGGAAGTGCCTTCACCACGTTGTTCTTCTTTGCATCCGTAGAACCTGGTTCGATTACTTCCCACATTCCATGAATACCCATGATTACTTCCATTCGCATACTCCAGATGGTATAGTTTGTTGTTGTCAGCATAGGACACTGAAACATGGGGTCTTTTGCTGTTGGCGTTTGAGACTGCGCACTGAGAGGATTCGATACACTGTAAGGTGGTTAAACCTTTGTTGCTTTGTGTATGTGATAAGTTGAGTTAATATGATCAAGTACGCAGAATTTACTTAATCACACTTAGAAGGTTATTTATGTTATGGAAATGGAATAGTTATGCTTGTGTATATTGAACAAAGAACATGCAATGTTATCACCAAAATGATTCAATATTATTCAAGATAATACGAGTGATCTTCACTATCACTAGGGTTACAAAGACCTTGAATCTTATGTTTTCAATGACTTGTGATATTTGTTCTATGTTCTTGAGAGTTATTTTTTGTAAGCACTTAATTAGTCACTCTTAGTCACACATATATAGTCTAAGATCTTTCTTTTATAACACAAGAAAGATCTTTACAATATTGTCAAGTCTTATCGAACGCTTGCTTTGAGAGTGTCAGTCATTAAGATACAACTTGTATCTATGTTTACAACTTGTTCTGTGAATATAACATTATGACTGATCACATGGGGTAAGATATTATCTACCGTATATTGTTGACTTTAATACACATAATATCTTTTCATACTTATCCACTCAGCAGCAGAAAGTTAATCACCACCAGCAGAATCATAACACTAGCAGTAGAAACACTCAGCAGTAGAATGTTAACGCTAGCAGCAGAATCAAATGCTCTAGCAGCAGAATCATACTTAGAGTATTTCTTTGAGTAGAACCCGATATTAAACTTCTTGAATATTTAATTCCCAACAATTCTCCCCTAAACATGTGAATCCTTTTCAACATGTTTCTGAATTAAATTATGGATTGTGAAGATCTTTCAAACACTTCTGTTCTTCAAGATTAAATATCTTTCTCAGTAACTCATCTGCTTTCTGTTCTTTTACTTTAACAATATCAATACATATCTTCAGGCTTCAAACATTGACCTAAAAGATGGTGCAATTTCCTTGGATGGAGGAATTATAAGAGACAATGATGCTGTGTATCTTGGATGCTTGTTTCAATAAGTGAAATCATCTATCAGCATGCCTTTGCAAGTGATGAACAAACGTGGTGAACTGAAATTGAAACTTTTCTTCGTTTGACCTAGATAGAACTTTCTCCTTTGGAATGCTTCATCCCTTCTGAATATATATAATAAGCTCTGTTCTTGTCATTTTCAACCTTCATGTCATCATCTTGTATGCTATTGTCTTTTCCTCCCTTTCATTGGTTAATCTTCCTTCTTTGGGCTTTTATTTCTTCTCATGAGATATAACCTCCCCTGAGATGTAAATAACATTTTATCCTCCCCTGTTTGGAAGATCTCTCACTATGTACCAAAATATTTCTCTCCATCATCTGAGCTATCCATCAGAACTTGTTATCAGACAATGTTGTACATGTAGCCATCAATTCCTTAAGAATTTAATTTGCTGCCCTCATCACTTCTAGGTGTGTTAACTCCTATGAGAGGTAATTCATGGGGCATCTGACTATGGTCCATCATTTGATGGTTTTTGTGAGTCTCTTTTGAAAATCCTTTTAAGAAACTTTTGCCTTAGCAGTATGTACATGATTTTATTATTAAAACTCATACTGCTTTCAACCATTTTGAAGGTATTAAGTGTATAACAGACACTTAATCAAGATTTCGGTTTAAAGCAACCTCTGGTTGTGCGAGAACCAATGTTTTCCAGTTATAAATAACTACCTATGTAACGATAAACCTATTCAAAAGGCTTTCTTGACAGGGTTTCCAGCTCATAGTAATTGTTGCCTCTAACACAAATGTTAGATTCACTTTTACTAGCTGTTATTTCTATCAGATGTCCTTAGACTTGCTCATTATACTTAAAAGTATAAAATGATAGAAAGTGAGTTGCATCAGTTACTTTCTGATCAACTAAGTCATCAATTCAATGTGAAACATCATAATCAAGCTTCAAGAAAGAAGTTTTAAGGAGGTTTGAAATTCCTAAACTTTTTCTATCATGAACCTATTATGACAGCAACTGATATTATCATTCTGCTGCTTCCATTTCACTTGAAACATCCTTTGTGTTCACATGTTCATACCTGAAATTGTTAGTCTAAAACCAAAAGAACAATATACAAAGTACTTGTCTTGTATTAGAAGAATCATAGGACTAACTGTATGAATAACACAATTTAAATTTGTACTAGCAGCACAAACTTTTGTAATAGCAGTAGTATCTTTTAAAGCCAGCAGCACAAACAAAAATTTATTTACAAAAACACAAAGTTTCAAATAATTGAGGATTAAGCATTCCAATACTTGCTACCAAGTACTGAAACCTTCCAACATCAAAAGCTTTTGTTAGTAGATCTGCAAAGTTGTATTCTGAAGCAATTTTAAGAACTTGAATTAATTTTTTCTCATTGCAGTCTCTTATAAAGTGATGTCTAATTTCAATGTGTTTTGTTTTAGAATGTTGCACTGGATTTTTAATTATGCAAATAGTACTACTATTATCAATATGAATAACAGTGTTCATGAAATTGTACCCATAGTCAAGAAGTTGGTTTTGAAGCCATAAGACTTGAGCACAACAACTTGCAGCAGCTACATATTCAGCTTCAGTTGTTGAAGTAGCCACAGTTGTTTGCTTCTTACACTGCCATGAGATAAGTCTACACCCAAGGAATTGACATCCTCCAGTTGTTGACTTTCTGTCCAAGCTAGCACCAGCATAATCACTATCTGAAAATGCTACCAAGTCAAAAGGTGACACTCTAGAATACCATAGTCCCAACCTAGGTTGACCCTTGAGATATCTAAAAATTCTCTTGACTGCTGTTAAATGAGAAACCTTTGGAGTTACTTGAAATCTTGCACAAGCACAAACAGAGAACATGATGTCAGGTCTTGATGATGTGAGATACATCAAAGAGCCTATCATAGATCTGTAAGTGTCTACATCTACATTTTATCCATCCATGTCTTTAGGAAGTGGCTTCTCAGAGTCCATTGGTGTGCTTGCCATTTTTGAATCAGCAAAGTTGAACTTCCTTAGTATCTCAGCAACATATTTATCTTGACTAATAAATATGCCTTCATATGACTGTTTAACTTGCAAACCCAAAAAGAATGTAAGTTCCCCCATGGAACTCATCTGAAACTTATCATGCATAAGCTTCTCGAACTCTAAACACATCTCCTTCCTTGTAGACCCAAAGATAATGTCATCCACATACACCTGCACTAACAGAAGATCCTTCTTGTGCTGTTTGATGAAAAGTGTCTGATCAATCTTTCCTCTTTGAAATCCATTTTCTTTTAAATAGGAAGCCAATGTTTCATACCAAGCTCTAGGTGCCTGATGAAGGCCATAAAGAGCCTTAACAACTCTGTACACTTTGTCTGGATGGTCAGGATCAATGAACCCTGGAGGTTGTGAGACATACACCTCTTCTTCAATTGTGCCATATAAAAATGCACTCTTGACATCCATTTGATAAACAGTGAAGCCTAAAAATGAAGCATAAGCTAAGAAAAGCCTAATTGCCTCAGGTCTTGCTACTGGAGCAAAAACCTCATCATAGACTATCCCTTCTTGTTGTGTGTACCCTTGGGCTACTAATCTAGCCTTATTCCTAATCACTATGCTACTTTCTTCCCTTTTATTCTTGAAAACCCATCTAGTGCCAATTACCTTTGCATCCTTTGGTAGATCAACTAGCACCCAAACTGTAAAACCCAAAATTTCTGCATATGTAAAATACCCAAATTACCCTTGATCTCAAATTCATAAATAACGTTTAAAACATTAAGACATTTAAATCCCGAGTATATCCTAAGTATTTAACGTTAGTATTTGAACGAGTAAAACGAATGCACACTTTTAATCAAATTAATCCCACGCCTATACTATTATGTCCTAACCGAATTTTTTTGGTATCATTTAAACAATATATATCATCACTTATCGGCACAAAATCAAGCCCACTAATCATGCTAATTTACCAAAATTAAGAGCCCATCACACGTTTTTCATTAGGCCGATACATGCACATAATTCTTTGACATCATTGCCATATTCTCCCAACATCACAAAACCCTAAAAACACCATTTCAAAATTCGGCTGCTACCTTCTTGTTACTACTGTTTGATCCAAAGGCAAGCCAAAGGAGTGTTCGTGGTGATCGTATATTTGTTGCTGTGGGTATTTGTGATCTAGGGTTTGTTTCGTGAACCTGTTTTTGTTTTTCTTGACTCCATTCGATCCATCTTAAGGCTATTCTTGTTCGTTTCTCTTACATTCGACCCACAAAGGTATCATCACCCCCTTGATTCATTTATCTTTTCGACACAACAAAGGGTTGTAAAATCCGAATGTATTAATCAAGAAACCTAAGAGTAATATGCTAACTTGATCTAGTGGTATTGTTGTTTTCGAAATATATGTATAACATGTAAAAGAAGGCCGCATAAAATCATGGATCCATAATACATGTCGACTCACTTTTCTGTCTTGGTTCTTTGAATATGTGGTTAAGCACATGTTAGCCTTGGTCATTTTCGCCCTAATATACTTTCATAATATGACCTAAAAGCTGAGAATAAAAGAATAGAAACCCTAGGGTTATATGGTAATTGAATCGGGTAATTAAGGGTTTAGGGTTTGGGTATGATGTTATGTAAACCTGCTGTCCAGTTTTTGGGTCGAAATCAAATGGGTCAAACTTTGTGATGCCAACGTAATTTTGAGTGATTTTTGTGTCTAAAATTAAGTTCAAGAAAAGAGATTTCTGCAAATATAAGCCTTGTAATTTTTAGAGGTCGGGAAGATACACTTTTTGATTTTACAAGATCAAGTGTCAAAACTGGATTCGTATGTCTGGAAAAACAGTCCGGGTTTTTGATTTTTAGTTTGCAAACCATGTCGAATTAGAGGATGCCCTTTTACAGGATTAATATTTCATATGTCTAGAAATTACTGGAATTTTTGTAGATTTTTATGAATTATTTAAATGGGGTAACAAAATACAAACTTTTCGGGTGTCAAATCTGATCATGAATCTGGACGAATTGGCTTAATGGATTTTTAAACTATAGTTGTACTAGCTAATAAATTCTGGGAAAATTTGTGTGAGTTCTAAGGAAAATTTGTGTGAATTCTAAGGACATGAATTCCTGAGTTCTAATGAGATTCATAAATTCGTCAAAAACATGACAAATTCGTATACAGAAATTGTTAAGGGTTAAAAAGGTTAAAGAGGTGTTATGTGTATGTTTTCTAAACTAAAGGGCCTAACTTGTGAAACCATGTAACTTTAGAATATTTACCTTTCATACCCTAATTATACCATAATGACACAATAATCCCTAAACTTGTTGTATTTGCATAATGAACCTTAACACTTATGAAAGCTACGTTATGAACCTTTAACTATTAATATAGTCACATTGCTACCTCAAATTGATTAAGGGGCAAACTTGAATATTTATGACTAATGCTCCTAGATATGGAAACCTTCTAATTATGGAAACTTACTAATTCAGGAAACCTGCCTAAAATAGAAGATTACTTAAAATGGAAGAGCCGACTAAAATAAGTAATCTGATTTAAAATAAGTTATTAATCAGACGATCATAAATTCGTGTAGATTCGCTGAAGATGGAGTTTACTTCCGATCTTTTCGTTTCTAGTTGTGTTTTCACTTGCGGTCTAAGGTACATATATTCTACCCTTTTTCAGTAAGGGTGCTTTCATTCTCATGATTTTCTTGATCTTGATTCATTAGGATTCCCTAAGCCATTGCTATGTTCCCTTATACTCTGATTCGTTCTTCATGATCCATTTGACATTCGTCATTATGACCCTATGACATAAGTATTCGAATCACTTGATGCTTAGAAGGTTCATTGATTTTGTAACTGGATGTGAAAAACTTTCTTAATTTTATCATGGAAATGTTTTGAGAAAAAAAACTAATAATAAAATGATGTTTATGAACGATGCGATACCACTTTTATATGAAATCTTACTAAATTTTTATGAAAACCATTATTAAAAGATTTCTTTAAATGAACATTTGATAGGAACTTTTAAATTGAACCTTGCTATGAACCATTTGATTTCGAACCTTTGATTATGAACCTTTGAGATCCTATGCCTGATATGATTCCCTCATTTGACTCCTGACATTCATTGTATGATTGTCATTCTTATTTATTCATTCTGACATTTATTTAAATGTCTCTGCTATGCTATGCTTATGTTTGCCATGCTTATTTGAATTACTATCTTGTTTCTCTTGCCATGCTAGATTTTATTTGTTGTATGCTATGATAGATCTGTGCCTGAGCTTACCTAGTTGTGGAGGTACCATGACCATGTCTTTGATGGCACCTTAGGCATGACACTCCCGTAGAGGTGTGATAGATCTACGGCGTTCCCTCTTATGTTTATGTATTATATTGTGATCACTATTGGCCATTAATGCGTGTGTGTGCTTAGTCTAGTACTGACATACTTACTTATGTTAGGGAGCGTATGGATGCATCCTAGGTTTATGTTTTATGTGATTATGGTGACCAGGTGGTGTGTGCCTTGCACTCCTTCTCACACTTTTATTTACTTAGAGGTCTCCCCTCTTCGTATACTTGTTATGCTTTAGTATGATTTGACGATTTATGTATGGAGTTCTTATGGCACATCCTTATATGAACTTTTTCATTATTTCATTCTTTCTCTCGATTCAATTATTATTCAGTTCTCATGCATTCCTGATTTTTAGTTCTCTTTAAAATTCGTATGACTTTCATAATTATACTTTCGTTTTGTATTCTTATTCTTTCATTGCTTATGCTTATTTACCGTCCTGTTATGTTATATATATCTGTTCAATGGGCTTTTTAAGCTCAGCCGAATTTCTTTCCATGCGGCAGGTTTTAGATGGAAGCTGGGTTATGAGTGGAGAGCACTTGGGACTTAGAGGACATTTACTTTCATAGCTATCCTGGATTAGAGATAACTAGAAGTAATTACGATTTTAGACTTAGAATTTATTATTGTTCCCTTTGTAACCTTGTATTTCAGATTTTCCTTTGTAACCTTTGAAATTCATTTTGTATTATTTAGTCATATGCTTGTGTTTGCTTTGATATGTCACCATAACGTAATACTTCTACCCTTATCGGGTTGGGGTGTTACAATTATGGTATCAGAGCGACAGGCTGCGACTTGTAATACATTTACCCTTGACCTGTGAAGTTTGGACCATTAAGTTTCCACTGTAGGCGCTCATAAGACAACCTTTGAAAATTTGCTTTAGGATTTCTCATAGGAACTTAAGTTATTACCGGTGAGGAATGGGTAGACTAGGACATCTATGTAAGTAGCATTGCTTCCGCATCACTCTGATTCGTGCCTTTGCCTTTAGCTAAGCCTTATAAGAACATTTGTTTCAAAAGCTAGAAAGTTTTGCAACTTAAGCTTAGTAACCAAGTAAGTTTGGAATTCCTCGAAAACTACATGAATACCTTGCACCATTTAAGTTTCACTTCCGATTTTGATCTCCGCTTCCGATCTGTTTGATAAACAGTTTGATACCTTTCCGACCATCCCGAAGGTCATTTAATCCTAATGTGTTTGACACATTCTATGAATTCATTACCCGTGCTGGATATAAATGTATCATCTGATACTACTCAGTCCTGCAAAATCCATTACTACTCCTATGAGAACTCTGGTGATTATTAACCATGGATATAGGAAGTTTTATTCCCTCCCTTTGAATGATGAATCTTGCCTGTCAACCAGTTTTCTTTGGAAAGATATGATGTAAATACTATCTCAGTACGGAATTGTTAACTGAGCATGATGATGCTGATAACTAATATTCCATACATCTCACTTTTGACAATTATACGGTGTTCGTATTACCAATGATACACACCCTACCTGCCCTTTATGCTAAAAGCTAAACCAAATTTTCAACACCTTGAATTGTTCGTTTATCTATCTCAACACAATGATGAACCGTGTACTTGACCTTGATATATGAACTACCCGTCTGGTTTAACGACCGTATTCGTTCTACGGATCTATTTACCCTTGATATAATTGACCTTGAGGTCTTTTGGATTGGATGGCTTTTCGTAAAGCTACCATAGACTACCGTATCTGAAATGTAACCTTTAACAATCTGCTTCACCCTATTTTTGTTATGATGACTCTCAACCGCTTAAATCTATTAAGATTAATGTTGCTATGAAAGCACATATTCCGATCTCATTAGATTGTCAAGTTCTCCTGACATCTATTAGTATCCACCCTTGGAAAGCTCTGGCATTAGAAGTATTTTGTTGTACGAAAATTTTTTCGATGTTCTCTGATGAACCTCTTGGGATTCCCTCCTGCTTGGGAAGTAGATTTGGCATTGAACTGATCTCGGTTGACGAACCATGACGCCATAGAAGTTGAGAGATTGAAGGAGTTGATGGAATATGATTTTGTTCACCCTAGTATTTCTCTTTGGATGCTCCTGTTGGTTTATGAAGAAGAAAGAGGGAAGTATGCGGCGGCGTATCGGCTATCGTGAACTTAACCGTATCATTATCCGAAATCATTATCCATTTCTGCGTATCAACGATTGATTTGGCCTACCTTTGAAAACTCCGTATCAGACGACCTCATTTAAGTTTGAAGGACTGAAGAAGCAACCACAAGAACTTCTAGGAAGGGAGTTGACTAACTGAGAGTAACCCCCGCTAAGCATTTCAGTTTTAGTCGTGAAGAGGAAGATTGGTGATGTGAAGTAGATATGAAGTTTCCCTAAGACGATTCCTGAAGCTGCTTTCGTACTCGTTGTGATCATTATGAGTTTTAAATGATGTCAATTGTATTGGCTAATAGAATCATGTTTTTCGCGAGCATTTGGACAATTGTCATAGTATGACAGTGTGTTTGTGCTCAGAGACGAACGAGGAACATGTAGATCATCTTCGTATTAAGTAGAATGACCTCTGTGTTCTGGAAGAATAGGTTTGATTGGCGTTCGAAGATTGTTGCAGACAGCACTACCAGGTATCTTGCGATGACAGAGTTTTCCACGGAAAGGACCAAGATTGAAGACCGTTGTCAGAGTTAGAAACCTTGTAGAAGAGTAGTAGAAGATGTTCGTGACAGGCGTTACCATGAAAGAAGCATATAAGAAGAAACTCTCGTTACCACACCTCAGTGTCCAGAAGAAGTGCCGAAGGCTTGAGGGACCAGACTCAAGTTTATAATTCCTTTCCACCCTATGAT
Organism: Artemisia tridentata subsp. tridentata; assembly: GCA_021014915.2. Lineage (NCBI taxonomy): Eukaryota > Viridiplantae > Streptophyta > Magnoliopsida > Asterales > Asteraceae > Artemisia > Artemisia tridentata. The sequence goes on along the minus strand of CP139501.1, from coordinate 262,245,690 downwards.
CATACGGACAGACGTAGACAGACTACATGGAATTGGAAGAGATTTGAAATCATGTATTTGAATGCATGAATTTTGAAGCGAACATTTGTGTTTGGGAGAATTGATTCTGTGAAGGATAAAGCCATTGATGACATAATTCACTTCCTCTCAACCTACTTAAGTTTTCGTTACCTGATAATAAGATACTTTGAATGATTTATGTTCTCTGTTAGTAATTCCGTTCTGTGTTCACTCTGCGTTTGTTGAATAACGAGTGTGGTATGAGAATTCTGATGAATTATGGAAGGAACTTGAGATTTATGTGCATGAATGGGCGAATGTTGAAACAACCACTTATATTGGCTAAATTGATTTTGGTGAGTGATGGAGGATTGACGCTATTAACGACGTACCTTAATTCTGATAGACATTCTAGGATTTCCGTTACTCTTTCGAGTAGTTTCGTTCTTCTCTTAGTTATGGTGTTGATTTTGGTGACCTCTGAGACTGTAGAAGGACTAGGTGGATTAAGATAGGTTGTTCTGTTCACGACTTGAGATAAAGTATGACCATCATGAGGGCATATTTATATGATGCTAGTATTATGACGCCTGATCAACGTGATAATACTTACATCATATAGCGTGCACTTATTGTGATCATAGGATATTTCGAGGAGTGCCTTAGGAGCCTTAGAATTTCTGATAGCTGTTTGAGTTTGTCCGCGTTTAGTGAGACTTTAGGATTCATTCTACCTATACGTGTAATCTGCCTTCACCGTTATACGATTTGATACGTTTGGATTCTCGACACGCGTTTTGCTGACCTCTGCACTTCCAATAAGAATCTTAGGTACTGTTGTAGAGCTTTCTGCCGGTTGATGTTATCGACAATCTGTTTTCTGTACGTTCTCATCTGATTTGTCTAATCAAATTCTATGGACGGCATATCCGTCAAATCCTACGTATTTCCTGTATCTCTCCTGAGAGAATACGATTATCATCTATTACGTTTGGTATGTTTTTCTTTTGATCTGGATTCAGTATGGTATGTCTGGTCTGAGGAAACCAAAGCCTTTTGATCAACAAGATAGAGTCATGAGAAACAAGTCATCCACATTTCTGTAATCAGTTGTGTTTCCGTTTCGTTTTTCCTTCAATTTTCGAGGACAAAAAATATTTTTTCTCGAGGGGAAGAGTTGTAAAACCCAAAATTTCTGAATACGTAAAATACCTAAATTACCCTTGATCTCAAATTCATAAATAACGTTTAAAACATTAAGACATTTAAATCCCGAGTATATCCTAAGTATTTAACGTTAATATTTGAACGAGTAAAACGAATGCACACTTTTAATCAAATTAATCCCACGCCTATACTATTATGTCCTAACCGAATTTTTTTGTATCATTTAAACAATAGATATCATCACTTATTGGCACAAAATCAAGCCCACTAATCATGCTAATTTACCAAAATTAAGAGCCCATCACACGTTTTTCATTAGGCCGATACATGCACATAATTCTTTGACATCATTGCCATATTCTCCCAACATCACAAAACCCTAAAAACACCATTTCAAAATTCGGCTGCTACCTTCTTGTTACTACTGTTTGATCCAAAGGCAAGCCAAAGGAGTGTTCGTGGTGATCGTATATTTGTTGCTGTGGGTATTTGTGATCTAGGGTTTGTTTCGTGAACCTGTTTTTGTTTTTCTTGACTCCATTCGATCCATCTTAAGGCTATTCTTGTTCGTTTCTCTTACATTCGACCCACAAAGGTATCATCACCCCCTTGATTCATTTATCTTTTTGACACAACAAAGGGTTGTAAAATCCGAATGTATTAATCAAGAAACCTAAGAGTAATATGCTAACTTGATCTAGTGGTATTGTTGTTTTTGAAATATATGTATAACATGTAAAAGAAGGCCGCATAAAATCATGGATCCATAATACATGTCGACTCACTTTTCTGTTTTGGTTCTTTGAATTGGTGGTTAAGCACATGTTAATTAGCCTTGGTCATTTTCGCCCTAATATACTTTCATAATACGACCTAAAAGCTGAAAATAAAAGAATAGAAACCCTAGGGTTATATGGTAATTGAATCGGGTAATTAAGGGTTTAGGGTTTGGGTATGATGTTATGTAAACCTGCTGTCCAGTTTTTGGGTCGAAATCAAATAGGTCAAACTTTGTGATGCCAACGTAATTTTGAGTGATTTTTGTGTCTAAAATTAAGTTCAAAAAAAGAGCTTTCTGAAAATATAAGCCTTGTAATTTTTAGAGGTCGGGAAGATACACTTTTTGATTTTACAAGATCAAGTGTCAAAACTGGATTCGTATGTCTGGAAAAACAGTCCGGGTTTTTGATTTTTAATTTGCAAACCATGTCGAATTAGAGGATGCCCTTTTACAGGATTAATATTTCATATGTCTAGAAATTACTGGAATTTTTGTAGATTTTTATGAATTATTTAAATGGGGTAACAAAATACAAACTTTTCAGGTGTCAAATCTGATCATGAATCTGGACGAATTGGCTTAATGGATTTTTAAACTATAGTTGTACTAGCTAATAAATTCTGGGAAAATTTGTGTGAGTTCTAAGGACATGAAAGTACCTGTGTGAATTTTTGTGGATTTTATTCCTGAGTTCTAATGAGATTCATAAATTCGTCAAAAACATGACAAATTCGTATACAGAAACTGTTAAGGGTTAAAAAGGTTAAAGAGGTGTTATGTGTATGTTTTCTAAACTAAAGGGCCGAACTTGTGAAACCATGTAACTTTAGAATATTTACCTTTCATACCCTAATTATACCATAATGACACAATAATCCCTAAACTTGTTGTATTTGCATAATGAACCTTAACACTTATGAAAGCTACGTTATGAACCTTTAACTATTAATATAGTCACATTGCTATCTCAAATTGATTAAGGGGCAAACTTGAATATTTATGACTAATGCTCCTAGATATGGAAACCTTCTAATTATGGAAACTTATTAATTCGAGAAACCTGCCTAAAATAGAAGATTACTTAAAATGGAAGAGCCGACTAAAATAAGTAATCTGATTTAAAATAAGTTATTAATCAGACGATCATAAATTCGTGTAGATTCGCTAAAGATGGAGTTTACTTCCGATCTTTTCGTTTCTAGTTGTGTTTTCACTTGCGGTCTAAGGTACAGATATTCTACCCTTTTTCAGTAAGGGTGCTTTCATTCTCATGATTTTCTTGATCTTGATTTATTAGGATTCCCTAAGCCATTGCTATGTTCCCTTATACTTTGATTCGTTCTTCATGATCCATTTGACATTCGTCATTATGACCCTATGACATAAGTATTCGAATCACTTGATGCTTAGAAGGTTCATTGATTTTGTAACTGGATGTGAAAACCTTTCTTAATTTTATCATGGAAATGTTTTGAGAAAAACTAATTTTAAAATGATGTTTATGAACGATGCGATACCACTTTTATATGAAATCTTACTAAATTTTTATGAAAACCATTATTAAAAGATTTCTTTAAATGAACATTTGATAGAAACTTTTAAATTGAACCTTGCTATGAACCATTTGATTTCGAACCTTTGATTATGAACCTTTGAGATCCTATGCCTGATATGATTCCCTCATTTGACTCATGACATTCATTGTATGATTGTCATTCTTATTTATTCATTCTGACATTTATTTAAATGTCTCTGCTATGCTATGCTTATGTTTGCCATGCTTATTTGAATTACTATCTTGTTTCTCTTGCCATGCTAGATTATATTTGTTGTATGCTATGATAGATCTGTGCCTGAGCTTACCTAGTTGTGGAGGTACCATGACCATGTATTTGATGGCACCTTAGGCATGACACTCCCGTAGAGGTGTGATAGATCTATGGCGTTCCCCCTTATGTTTATGTATTATATTGTGATCACTATTGGCCATTAATGCGTGTGTGTGCTTAGTCTAGTACTGACATACATACTTATGTTAGGGAGCGTATGGATGCATCCTAGGTTTATGTTTTATGTGATTATGGTGACTAGGTGGTGTGTGCCTTGCACTCCTTCTCACACTTTTATTTACTTAGAGGTCTCCCCTCTTCGTATACTTGTTATGCTTTAGTATGATTTGATGATTTATGTATGGAGTTCTTATGGCACATCCTTATATGAACTTTTTCATTATTTCATTCTTTCTCTCGATTCAATTATTATTCAGTTCTCATGCATTCCTGATTTTTAGTTCTCTTTAAAATTCGTATGACTTTCATAATTATACTTTCGTTTTGTATTCTTATTCTTTCATTGCTTATGCTTATTTACCGTCCTGTTATGTTATATATATATCTGTTCACTGGGCTTTTTAAGCTCAGCCGCATTTCTTTCCATGCGGCAGGTTTTAGATGGAAGCTGGGTTATGAGTGGAGAGCACTTGGGACTTAGAGGACATTTACTTTCATAGCTATCCTGGATTAGAGATGACTAGAAGTAATTACGATTGTAGACTTAGAATTTATTATTGTTCCCTTTGTAACCTTGTATTTCAGATTTTCCTTTGTAACCTTTGAAATTCATTTTGTATTATTTAGTCATATGCTTGTGTTTGCTTTGATATGTCACCATAACGTAATACTTCTACCCTTATCGGGTTGGGGTGTTACACAAACCTTCTGAATCTTGAACTGAAGAAGCTCCTCTTGCATAGCCTCTACCCAGCTTGAATCATCTAAGGCTTTCAGAATGTTCTTTGGTTCATCTTGTGAGAGAAAACATACAAACAAGCAAGAGTTTGAAAACTCATGTTGCTTTGAAGCATAAAGGGCATCAAGAAGCCCTTGTTGGTCTGAAGACATCAGTTGTTGTCTTGTCTTCACACCTGATTGTACATCTCCAATCATATTTTCTAGGGAGTGGACTTTGTGAATCCTTGTGTGTGGGGTTGAAGGAACTTGAGAGTTAGGTGTGATATTGCTCAAATCCACCTCATTATCTGAGAAATCTGCTTCATTTGAGTCTGAAGGGCCAGCAGTAGAATCATTTGGCCTAGCAGCAGAATGCTCTGTCTCAGCAGCACTATCATCAGCAGAAACATTTTGTTGTTCCTTTGTTCCATCTTCCTTGTGTTCACTTTCAACATCTTCTTTAGCTTTACCAGAAGAAGATTCATCATTTGTTGAAGTTGAAGCCACACTGGTACTTATTGGCATCCATATATGATCTTGATTTGTCTCTTTGTCTAACCCTGCCTCATTTGTTGTTTGTGAACCTGAAAAATTATTAGTTTCTGCAACAACAGGCACATAATTCATAGAATGGGTTAATGACTCTATATCAAATAGCCAATTAGGACCTTTACCTACTACATTGGATTTATGCTCTAAAAATTTCACATGTAGGTTTTCTTCTACTTTCTTAGTTCTTAAGTTGTATACTCTAAATGCTTTACTATTGAGAGAATATCCAACTAAGAAACCTTCATCTGCTTTGCCATCAAATTTTCCAAGATGGTCTAAGGTATTGAGAATTGTCACATGACATCCAAAAGGTCTAAGAAATCCTATTGCAGGAGTTCTACCTCTAAAAAGCTCATATGATGTCTTATTGTGAGGTTTAACAACTAAAACTCTATTCTGAACATAGCAAGCAGTGTTGACTGCTTCAGCCCAAAAAGTTATAGGTAGCTTAGAATCAGCTAACATAGTTCTAGCAGCTTCTATTAGTGTTCTATTTTTCCTTTCAGCAACTCCATTCTGTTGTGGAGTTCTAGCAACACTAAACTCTCTCCTAATACCTTTCTCTTTGCAGAATTCATCCATAACTCTATTTTTGAACTCTGTCCCATTATCACATCTAATGACTTTTACTTTCTTGTCTACTAGGTTTTCTATCTCTGTAATGAAAGTCTTAAGGATGCTAGGTGTCTCATCCTTAGTAGCTAAAAAGAAAACCCATGTAAATCTACTATAGTCATCAGTAATAACTAGACAATATCTCTTATGTTGCATACTTCTAACATTTGTAGGACCAAATAACTCCATATGAAGCATAAACAATGATTGATTGATAGAGTTAAAAATCTTGGGCTTACAAGTGGCTTTGTGTTGTTTGCCTTTAAGACAAGCAATGCATGTTTGATCATTTTCAAATCGTTTTTGAGGTAAACCTCTTACCAAACCATTCTTAACAATCTGATTTATGGTTTTGAAATTAATATGACTAAGCCTCCTATGCCATAACATTGATTCATCCAATGTGGCCATTGCAACAAGACAAGTTAAAGCCTTTTTAGGAACAATGTTCTTCATGTCTACACTGTACATATTGCCCTTTCTAGGAATTTTAAGAAGTACTTGACTTTCATCAGGCATCTTAAAATCAGGAGAAAGTACAAGACATTCAGTGTCACAGAAAAGAACTTTTTTCTTTTTATCACACATTTGTGAGACACTAAAAAGATTATAATTTAGCTCTTGTACATAGTACACATCTTCAAAATCTAAATTTCCAGTTTTGATTGTACCTTTACCGGAAATTTTGCCACCAACACCTCCTCCAAAGGTAACATAGTCTCCATCTATTGATTGAAAATCTGAGAGATAAGACTTGTTGCCTATCATGTGTCTTAAACATCCACTATCTGAGTATCCTTGATCCTCTTGTTTATCAATTGAATGTTCCTGCACAGAAATGAGAATTATCAGTTTCTTTTGGGGACCCAAGCCATTACTGAATTGGATCTGCCTCTTGCATCAATGAAATTTAATCTCTTAAGAACAGTTGATGCAACATTGGATTTAAGAATCCAACATGCTGAGGCTTTAACAGCATTTGCCCTGTTTTTCCAAGCAGCAATATTAACTACTTTCCTAGCAGTATTAACTGCTGGCTTTGCAGTTTTACCCTTTGGTTTCCAAACTTGTTTTTGGACCACTGCTTTTGATTGAATGGGCCTTGTAACAGTTTTTGATGCATTTTTGAAAGTTGTTTTTGCATTTTTAACTGTTGGTCTTGGGTTAACAGTCATAAATGGTCTAGCAGTAGAAACTGCTTTTGAAACTGCTCTGGGTTTTATTCTATTAAAATTTGAACTAGAGTGAAAATAAGTGTGAGGAGTTTGCCTTTTAAAATTCACCCTATTGTTTTCATACTCAGATACCCATTTGTTACAGAAAGCTGCAAGATGATCAAAACTACCACATGAGTAACAAGCTTTATTATAAAAGAAAAAGTCATCACCTAATTGGTTAGACTTGAGGCCATTCCAATTTCTTTGGTTACCTCTGGGCTTGCTAGTGGATCTATATTGTTTACAATATTTAAATGGTTGCCTAACATGTTTAATGTTTGTTCTAGGCTTAACAGTATCCTTTTTGATCACTTTAGGAACCCTTGTTCCTGCTTTCTTAACTACTTCAGGTTTAGACATAACCTGTTCATCTTCATCATCATCAGATATCCAGTCTTCAATAACTACTCTATCTGATTTTCTATCAGAGGACACCTTGTCCTCAGAAAGTAAAGTTTTACTTAAACTTTCACTTACTTTCTTAGGTTCATAAACAACTAGCTTAGTTTTTGGTTGTACACCATATTGTAGCTCAGGTTGTTGAAATTCAGGGACACCTGAATTTTCTAGGTCAATCCCTAGGGGTTTAGGGATACCTCTGTATGGAGGTGGGACACTCTTATATCCTACTCCTGACTTAGCTCTATTAATCACTTGACATTCTATCATGTTGGTCACACCTCTAGAAGCATGTTCTAGTGTCTGTGTAGTCAAGTGAATGTTTCCATTTTCCTTTTTGACCCTATCAAAAGCCTCTCTTAAAAGCTTAATTTTAGCATCTTTAAAGAATATGTCTTGTCTTAGAAGTGCTTTGTCATCAGAAAAAGCAAGTTCATTTTCTTTGTAGTATAAGATCTGCTTAGCTCTTTCTTTTGTTCATCATAATGTTTGATTAAAGTTTGTAATTCTTTAAGAGCAGTACAAGCATTTGAACAAGCTTTATGAGATTGTACCTCAGTAGTAGAAAAAGCCATGAGTCCCATCTGTGAAGAATCTTCTTCTTCATCAGCCATGAAACTCCAATCAAAACCTAGCCCATCAATAGCTACCATAGCTTTTGAGTTTGGCTCATAAACCTCCCTTGTTTTGGATGTGCTTCCAAAACCTTTGTTCTTGCTATCCTGCTTCCTTGGCCTTCTACATTCTCTTGAGAAGTGACCCATCATGTGGCAGTTATAGCACTCTATCTTTGACTTGTCAAAATCAGCAGTATCAGTATTGCTGATTAAGAGATTCTTCCCCGTCCTTTGATAAAACTTCTTGGCTCTCATGCTAAGAAGAGAAATTTCCCATTTTAGATCCATTTCCTCCAGATCATCATTATTGATCTCTTGGAGGTCTTCATAAGTAAGCATGGACCCATCATTTCGACTTGTAAGAAATGCACAACAAGTCTTTTCATCCAAAATACTCATGGTACTGCTTGATGAACTAGCAGCACCAACACCATCAACAACTTTCACCTCTTCACTTGATTTTGAGGTACTAAGAGTTGACATAAATGCCATGTTCCCAGTATTAGAACTAGTACCTCCACTTTTCTTCAAATCTTGCTCTACAATCTTAAATTTGCTATACAAATCTATAAGTTCCATTGTATCAAGGTCTGGCTTGTTCTTCCAGACAACAACATGCATAGCCCACTCTTCTGGTAAGCTTCTCAGAAATTTTGAGTTCAGATCTTCTTGAGGTATTTCAACCCCAAGAATAGCAAGTTGGCTCACAATATTCTGAAGCCTATTAAACATATGGTCAAGAGACTCATTGTATGTAGAGGAGAAGTTTTCAAACTGCTGCTTGAGCAGTGTCTTGTGGGTTTTCTTGGTGGCTTCATTTCCACCATATCTGGCAATAATAGCTTCAAATAATGACTTGGCATCTTTGAACTTGCTGAAGTTTAGAAGTTGATCATTGGGAATGGTCATCATCAGCATACTTCTTGCCTTTAAGTCATTTTTCTTCTTTATTCTATCTTCTGCAGATGTTGGCTTTGTCTGTAGAGATGTCACCACTTTTCCGTCCACTGTTGATGAAATGGTTGTAGGCTGGTAAGAGTTTCCATCTTCAATGATTTCCCAGAGTGCATAGTCTTGCACTTGGAAATATTGCTCTATCCTTAGCCTCCACATCTCAAACTCATTCTGTTTGAGCATGGGTAGTTTTGCAGCAACATTTGTTTGAATAGATTCAACGTCCATTTCTTCTTCTTCTAAATCAACTATATCAGCCTGACACTCTGATACCAATTGAGAGGATTCGATACACTGTAAGGTGGTTAAACCTTTGTTGCTTTGTGTATGTGATAAGTTGAGTTAATATGATCAAGTACGCGGAATTCACTTAATCATACTTAGAAGGTTATTTGTGTTATGGAAATGGAACAGTTATGCTTGTGTATATTGAACAAAGAACATGCAATGTTATCACCAAAATGATTCAATATTATTCAAGATAATACGAGTGATCTTCACTATCACTAGGGTTACAAAGACCTTGAATCTTATGTTTTCAATGACTTGTGATGTTTGTTCTATGTTCTTGAGAGTTATTTTTTGTAAGCACTTAATTAGTCACTCTTAGTCACACATATATAGTCTAAGATATTTCTTTTATAACACAAGAAAGATCTTTACAATATTGTCAAGTCTTATCGAACGCTTGCTTTGAGAGTGTCAGTCATTAAGATACAACTTGTATCTATGTTTACAACTTGTTCTGTGAATATAACATTATGACTGATCACATGGGGTAAGATATTATCTACCGTATATTGTTGACTTTAATACACATAATATCTTTTCATACTTATCCACTCAGCAGCAGAAAGTTAATCACCAGCAGCAGAATCATAACACTAGCAGTAGAAACACTCAGCAGTAGAATGTTAACGCTAGCAGCAGAATCAAATGCTCTAGCAGCAGAATCATACTTAGAGTATTTCTTTGAGTAGAACCCGATATTAAACTTATTGAATATTTAATTCCCAACACGCACCCTGATCACCCATCTTCCTCCTATGCGAGTAAGTCTGTGGTGATGATGGTTGAGACTTATCCAGCCTTGGTAACTAACAATTGGACAGATCCCTTATATCCACGGATCCTCCTCTGTTCAGAAACAATCAGTATAGCAGCACTGATTTTACTTCTGATTGTTCACAGCAGCAGTAGCAGAGCCTCCTCTACAATCTTTCCTTCTTCCTTGGCAGCACCCAAAGATGCTCGATCTTCAACCCTACATGGCAGTGATCAAGCTTCACAGGTACAAGAACCTATCTCTGATACCAATTCAAGTATTCAGAGGCACACGCAGCAGACACAATATAGGAAAGGAAAAGAACAATAATTGCCAAACACGCAAAGAATGTATATTGAAGAAACTTAACACAAAACTCCAATACGATACAATGTAATGCACTACCCTTCACGGTATATATAGACCAACATAGACGCATTGTACTATAACTAGGATTACAAGAAAACCTATCCTAAATCAATGAGGACTACTCCATATTAGGATAAACTTAGACGAGTTGGACTAGCACTCCAACTAGTATCTTCTAGAATCTGATATCACGCCTAGAAGCCTCATCAGACTCAGTCAATTCGCCAACACAAGTATGTCAAGGGTGCTAGGTACTGTAATCTATATATGTACGTGTTGTGAAGCAAGTTGACCCAAATGAAAGGATGTCACAGGATCCGAAGGAAACCGTGTTTGACAGCTCGATCGATCCAGAAAAAAGGAATGTCTCGGCTGTTCCAAGAAAGAATAAGAGGGAGTCAAAGATACCAATAAAATTAGGAGATTATGTGCTTAATTAGATTGGTAGTTTTACTCTATTTAAAGGGTATAAGATTCTCTAGCAAATCATCGAATAAACTTATTTCACAATTGTGGTAGTCTCTTTCTCATCCAATCTCTGTAATTCTGTTTTCTCATCTCCTTCTTGCTTTATTATCATATTCTTATTTATCCTACTTATCTATTTAATTGTTATCAATATTGTTATTTATCTAATTACTCCATTGGTGCTTTCAATCTCCATTAGCATCATGGCTGATGGCACAAGATTCAAAGTGATGGATGAAAACCTCAAGATCCTGCAGGAGGCACAGCAAAAATCCATTCAAGAACAAGCCTCAATATGCGATGATGTTTCGTCCATTTTTTCATCCATTGAAGACATGAAAAAAACAATGAATCGGGTTCTGCTGCGTCTTGAAAACGATGCTCGTGACCAGAAAAATAATAACAAAGATGATGGCATAGGGTCGTCAACGGTACTAGGCCAGCATAAACCCGTGCAGATGAATCTTCCTCATTTTTTTGCTCTGTACCCGGAACGATGGGTCGCACAGGCCAACCGCTATTTTAATTTTTATGAAATCCGGGACAGAGACCGGATGACAATTGCGTCCTTTTCTTTTGATGATGCAGCACCGGATTGGTATGATTGGTTTTGCCGCCACTCCCGTTTTACGGGATGGACTCCTTTTACGGATGCAATTAAACAGCGTTTCAGACTCCGGGAACTCGAAGAACCAGAAGGGGTGTTAGCCAAGTTACAACAAACGTCTACGGTGGCTGAATACCGGCACCGTTTTGAGGAAATCTCAACCAGATCCATGGCCCTCCCACCGGCTTTTTTGGTTAGTTGCTTTATCTCAGGCCTTCGCCTAGACATTAAACAATCTGTGGTGATTCACAAACCTAATATGCTAGATGAAGCAATGCAATATGCCCAATTACACGAAAATCGAATCCAGTTAGAAAAAGGTTTGGGTCGGGTCTCACTTAATCAGAATTCTAAACCCATCCTTTCAACCCCAAAAACTCAGTCGGCTTCAATAGCGGGTAACAACACCACCGTTACACCTAATCATAAGGGAACCAATCAACCCATTGGCTTTAAACGCCTAACTCCCGTAGAATTGGCTCAAAAGAAAGCTCTCGGGCTGTGTTACAGGTCTGATGAAAAATATTCTCCAAACCATCAGTGCAAATCGGCTCCACAATTATTGTTCTTTGATGATGGGCCTTGGCCGGATGACGAGGTCGAGCCCATCCCAGATGTGGTTTTGGCCGAGAACATTCAAATGGAGGAGGTAAAAACACAATCCAACATCTCTTATAATGCAATGGCCGGTGGCACATCCGCTTCCACATTATGATTTACCGGGACAGTAAAAGGAAAACCGGTTCCGGTATTACTGGATGGTGGCAACACTCACTGTTTCATTCGAACTAAGATGGCCACGTTTCTTAATTTACCAATTGAGTCAGTTACACCTTTTTCGGTGTTGGTAGGCAGCGGTGAGCTTTTACCCTGCTCGGGCATGGCTAAACAGGTAGCACTAATAATTCAGAAGTCTACCATTTACGTCGACTTTTACGTCCTCCCATTACAAGGTTGGGACATGGTTTTGGGAATTTCATGGTTAGCAACTCTGGGCCCGATGGTTACAAACTATGCAGCCTCAACTTTTGAATTTCAGTTACATGATAAACGCATCATATGGCAAGGAGATTCCAACATCATGAACCAACAAATCCAATTCAATGGCCTTCGCCGGTTGGCTCAAGCGGATGCCATTGCTGAATTTTATCACTTAAAAGTGCAAAGCCCGAACACCACGACTGCAACACCTTACCCGTCCGATATCCAACACTTTCTGACCGAGTTTGCCAAAGTCTTCCAACCACCACAGTCCCTACCACCCGTTCGTGCTCAGGATCATGCCATCGAACTCTTTCCAAACAAAGCCCCGGTAGCAGTACGGCCCTACCGATATCCACATTTTCAAAAAAAAGAAATCGACCGTCTTGTTCAAGAAATGTTGCACCAAGGAATCATTAGACCGAGTACCAACCCCTTTTCCTCACCGGTCTTACTTGTCTGAAAGAAAGATGGCACTTGGAGGTTTTGTATGGATTATAGGGCACTTAATGCCATCACAGTTCAAGACCGATTCCCTATTCCGACAATTGACGAATTATTCGATGAGTTACACGGAGCTCGGATCTTTTCAAAACTAGATTTTCTTGCAGGATACTACCAAATCCATTTACAGGAAGAAGCCATTGCCAAAACTGCGTTTCGAACTCATGATGGCCACTTTGAATTTTAGGTTATGCCATTTAGGCCAACTAATGCTCCATCCAAATTTCAACGATTGATGAATGAGGTATCTCGGCCGTATCTCCATAAGTATGTCTTAGTTTTTTTTGACCATATATTGATATACAGCTCGACTTGGGAAGAACATTTGCAACATCTTCGTACGGTTTTTCAGACATTGTTGGCCAACAAATTAGTGGCTAAATTATCTAAATGTCTCTTTGGACAAACCATGGTGGGTTATTTGGTTTATCAAATTTCATCACAAGGGGTGGCAGTGGATCCGGCCAAAATCTAGTGTATTAAACAATGGCCTACTCCCACTGCAGTTAGAGACGTACGTGGGTTTTTGGGCCTCGTCGGCTATTATCGCCGGTTTATAAAGAATTTTGCTACCATTGCAGGATCGTTAATGGACCTTCTAAAAAAAGATTCGTTTTAGTGGTCGAACGCTACAACTGAAGCCTTCTCCCAATTGAAACAACGTTTGAGCACCACCCAGTACTGCAATTACCAGATTTTACCAAACCGTTCACAGTGGAAACCGATGCTTCCGGAACAGGTATTGGCGCAATTTTATCTCAAGACGGTCATCCGATTGCCTTTTATAGTCAAAAACTTTCTCCTCGCATGCAGCACGCATCCGCCTATCAGCGCGAAATGTTCACCATAACTCAAGCATTGGCTAAATGGCGTCAATACTTACTTGGTCAACGCTTTCAGATAATAACCGATCAACAATCCCTTCGTAATCTTCAAGATCAAGTCATTCAAACGCCAACAAAAGTGGTTAGGAAAATTCTTTGGGTATGATTTTGATATTATATACCGACCGGGGAAACAAAATGGGGCGGCCGATGCACTTTCGAGGATCCATTCGGGAGAATTTTTGGCTCTCTCCAGCCAAACCTTATCTCTACTTCCACAACTTCAACAAGCCGTATTATCCGATCCAGATCTTCTCCAATTAATGCAGTCCATACAACAAAACCCGACGTCCTTTGCTGACTTTAAGATTCACAACGGGCTGCTTTGTTTCAAAGGAACACTCGTGGTACCTGCTTCCTCACCTCTTTGTCAACAATTATTACAAGAATTTCATGCTTCCTTGTCTGACGGACATTCGGGGGTTACTCGCACTTTCCATCGTTTGGCTTCCAATTTTTATTGGAAAAATATGAGGAGGGATGTGCACAATTTTATTGCACAATGTCAAGTGTGCCAGCAAATGAAGTCCTCATGCTTACCTCCTAGTGGCTTGTTGCAACCATTGGTAATTCCTAATTTGGTTTTCGAAAACATTTCCATGGACTTTATTACTGGCCTACCGGTCTCGCAAGGCAAAACTGTGATTATGGTCATCGTTGATCGACTCTCTAAATATGGACATTTTTCCGCATTAGCGACGTCATTTACTAGCACCACAGTTGCATCAGCTTTCGTAGCTGATTTTGTGAAACTCCATAGGGTTCCCCTCGATATTGTCTCGGATCGTGATCCTCGTTTTCTTGCTGATTTTTGGAAAGAACTTCATCGTCTACAAGGCACTAATCTTTCCTTTAGCACCGCCTATCATCCTCAATCGGATGGACAAACAGAATCGTTAAACAAGTGAGCATAATATTGGTATAATACATCTTATCAAACGGCAGCCAAAATGACTCCGTTTGAGATTGTTTATGGGTGACCGCCCCCGACTTTGAATCGCTATGTTCGAGACGCCACGGATAATAATCTAATCGCTGCACAATTAATGGAACGGGATGCTGTTTTGGAGGTTTTAAAAACCAATCTACAAAAAGCCCAACAACGTATGAAAGAGTATGCCGATAAACACCGACGCGAAGTCGTCTTTCAAATCGGTGATTGGGTCTATGTAAAGATTCAACCATTTCGTCAGAGTTCGCTACATTTACAATGTCACCACAAGTTGGGTCGTCGTTACTTTGGGCCTTACCAAATTCTTGTTCGCATTGGCTCGGTTGCTTATAAGTTAGACTTAGCTGAGGAGGCTAAAATTCATAATGTGTTTCATGTATCGTTGCTTAAGAAATGTGTGGGCAAGCCATTGCAACAAGTCACCCCGCTTGATTTAATTGACTCATCGGTTAATTTAATTGTTCAACCCAAAAATGTTCTGGAGGAGCGTACTATTTGGCGATCAGGACAACAAATTGTTCAATGGCGAGTGCAATGGGAAGGGCTAGCTGCTTCGGATGCTACATGGGAAGATAAGGCTAGCATCGTAAAATCCTTTCCATCTCTCCACCTTGAGGACAAGGTGGGTTTTAAAGGGGGAGGTAATGTTGTGAAGCAAGTTGACCCAAATGAAAGGATGTCACAGGAGCCGAAGGAAACCGTGTTTGACAGCTCGATCGATCCAGAAAAAAGGAATGTCGCGGCTGTTCCAAGAAAGAATAAGAGGGAGTCAAAGATACCAATAAAATTAGGAGATTATGTCCTTAATTAGATTGGTAATTTTACTCTATTTAAAGGGTCTAAGATTGTCAAGCAAATCATGGAATAAACTTATTTCACAATTGTAGTAGTCTCTTTCTCATCCAATCTCTGTAATTCTGTTTCCTCATCTCCTTCTTGGTTTATTATCATATTCTTATTTATCCTACTTATCTATTTAATTGTTATTAATATCATTATTTATCTAATTACTCCATTGGTGCTTTCATTCTCCATTAGCATCATGGCTGATGGCACAAGATTCAAAGAGATGGATGAAAACCTCAAGATCCTGCATGAGGCACAACAAAAATCCGTTCAAGAACAAGCCTCAATACGCGATGATGTTTCATCCATTTTTTCATCCATTGATGACATGAAAAAGACAATGAATCGGGTTCTGCTGCGTCTTTACAACGATGCTCATGACAAGAAAAATAATTACAAAGATGATGGCATAGGGTCTGTTGGGTTTTAAGATGTTGCTGCTTAGAATAGATGCTACTTCTTATTGTGCTAAATGGAAAATATACTAAGTATGATTCTGCTGCTAAGCTATATCATTCTACTGCTGGTATATTTTATTCTACTGCTGGAGTATTCGTTAAGATCAAGAAAATAAGCTAAGTGGATACTACTGCTAGGCTTCGAAGATTCTACTGCTAGAGATAGTATACTGCTGCTTATTGGATAATTATGTATGGTATGTTAGATAATTATGGAATAGATACGAATAGATATTATTCTTGTATAGAAAGTCATTGTAACCGACTAGGACTCCTTAGTCTATAAAAGGAGGATCTAGGGTTAGGTTTAGCATACGTATTATTGATTAGTCGATTCACTTCAAAGTTATTGTAACCCTGTTACTTTTGAGTAACCGTATTAATATATTGAGGTGATTGTTGAGAGAATTCATTGTGTGTTAATTCTTCTTAAGATTAAGTACTAGATTCCACATAGTATTTAATAGTTTGTTCAAGAACAGTTTCTATACCTATTGTATTGGATCTATATCTAAGATAATCAACAAGATCGTTAGCTCAACTGGGATCAAAAAGTGGTATCAGAGCTTGTGATCTAGAAACTGCTACCAAGAAGAGTTGTGTTATTACTCAGATTTGTTCATCATCTACATAAGCAATGGAATCCGAATCTACTCATATGGTGACTGCTTCAAAGGTACCCATGCTAAAGGTGGGTGAGTATGAGCTGTGGAAGATGAGAATTGAGCAATACATGAAAATGCTTGACTACTCCATGTGGGAAGTCATTTAGAATGGAGATACACTACCTGCTAAAGTTGCTGATGGGACTTTACTACCCATCAAAACTAATGAGGAGAAGGCTCAAAGGAGATTGGAAATAAAGACTCACAGTATGCTAATGATGGGAGTACCCAATGAATATCAACTGAGCTTCAATCACATTCAGACTATTAAGGAATTGATGAAAGCTATTGAACTCAGATTTGGTGGGAATGAGGCAACCAAAAAGTCAAGGAAGAATCTGCTCAAGCATCAATTTGAAACATTTACTGCCTTAAGTTCAGAAAATATTGATGCTACTTATGATAGGCTCCAGAAGTTGGTAAGTCAATTACAACTTCTGAAGGTCTCAGTGTCCCAAGAAGACATCAATCACAAGTTTCTCAGAAGCTTGTCACTTGAATGGAGCATACATACTGTGGTTTGGAGGAACAAGGAAGATTTTGAGACATTGAGTTTGGATGACTTGTACAATAATCTGAAGGTGTATGAGTCTGAAGTCAAGGGATCATCCAGTTCATCTTCTAGTGCAAACAACCTAGCCTTTGTGTCCTCAAACAACAAAGGTTCTAGTAGCTCTCAAGAAAACTATTCTGCTACTGGGCATGTGGTTTATGCTGTTGGTTCTGCTGCTAGTACAAATAGTGACAACATCAGTGATGCTGCTATTTGTGCATTCTTGGCTGATCTCACCACAAGTACAACTGTTACTGATCAGGATTTGGAACAGATAGATCCTGATGATCTTGATGAGATTGACTTGAAGTGGCAGATGGCCATGCTTACAATGAGAGCTAGGAGATTTCTAAAGAAGACTGGAAGGGCACTCAAGTACAGACAAACCAATGTGGGGTTTGATAAGTCAAAGGTTGAGTGCTACAATTGTCAGAGAAAGGGGCATTTTGCTAGTGAGTGCAGAGCACCCAAGAAGAACAAAGAGAATGTAAGAAAGGTTCAAATTGAAGAGGTCAAGCCTACAACTGCTATGGTGTCTTATGATGGATTAGGAGAGTATGACTGGAGTGACCAAGCAGAGGAAGTACCAAATGCTGCTTTCATGGCTGAAGAAGGACAAAAGGGACAAAATTTTGCTTTGATGGCTTATGCTTCTTCATCCTCTGGTTCAGACTCTGAGGTATCTAATGAATCTGCTTGTTCATTTAAATCATGCTTAGATACAGTAGAGGAACTCAAGTCTAGGAATGAGAGTTTAAGAATGGAAGTAGAAAAGTTAAAACTTGATAATTTAGGTTATGTATATTGCCTAAAATCAGTAGAAGAAAAACTTGACTTTCTTAGACAGAATGAAGTAGAGTATGTTGATAAGATTAATGGACTAGAATGTGAAATTATTAAGAAAAATTGTGAAATTAATGTTCTTAATAAAAGAGTAGAAGAAGCTAAAAAAGCTAGAGATATAGCTTTATCTGAGAAAGAAAAACATGTTATTAGGGTAGATACACAACAATTTGCATCAGACCTAGTCAATAAGTCAATTGAAAGTCAATTAATGAGAAGAGGGAGTGGCTTAGGATACAATGAAGTAGCTCCTCCTGTCAAAAGTGCCTTTGCACCTCCTAGGAAGGAATTGTCTTTCATTACTGAGATAGATGCAAAACCTATAGGTGAAAACAGTAAATCAAATACAAAGACACCTAAGGTAGAGAAGAAGTTGTCTGATACTCTGATCATTGAAGATTGGGTGTCAGATAGTGAGGATGAAGAGACTGAGTCAACACCTAAGGCTAATAAGGAAGAAATTCCTAAAATTGTTGATAATAAAGTCACTCAGGTTAAAACAGTTGAATCTAAAGCTAAACATGTTGAGTTTGAAAAACCTGTGTTAGGAAGTAGGATTTCTAGGAAAATGGATGAATTTGATGAGAAACCTAGAGAAAATCCTAGGAAACTTTATAGTCAGGAAGTAGGATTGTATATATTGTCTGTTCTAGGGACTCTATAAATTGCCTGATGAAAATTTATAGTCAGAAAATCTGTGCTACTTATCTCCTGACTACAGTCAGGAGATAAGACAAGACACTTAGAGGAAAATTGTTACTACCAAAAATCTGTTAGAACTTATGCTCAAAAACCTGTATGGAACCAACACACTAGGGTGAACCATAAGAATTTTGCTAAAAAGACTCACCCTCATCCTAATAGAAACATGCTTCATAGGGAAATGTTGCAGAGAAATGGTGCTACTAGAACAATTACTACTGCTGCACCAAAAAGTTCCATTCAAAAGAAAACAGAGGTTTCTACTGCTAAGGCAAAAGCAGTTTCTACTGCTGAGCCAAAAGTAGTAACAGACACTGTTGTGGACAATCACTTTTATGCTGTTAAGGCCTCAGCTTGCTGGGTCTAGAAACCTAAAATCAAGGTTTTAGATCATGTTCTCAGACACAGCACTGCATCAATGGACTTGAAGAAATTTGATTATGTTGATGCACAAGGCAGATCCAAGTCAGTAATGGCTTGGGTCCCAAAGAGAAACTAACTCTCTTACTTTATGTGCAGGGCAATCTACAAGATGAGCTAAAGGATAAATGAATTTTTGATAGTGGATGCTTTGGACCTATGACTGGAGACCAAGGAAACCTTGAAGATTTTGAAGCCATGGATGGTGGCTATGTTGCTTTTGGTAATGACCCTAAAGGTGGAAAGATAGTTGGTAAAGGTACTATTAGAACAGGCAACCTGGATTTTGAAAAAGTGTATTTGGTAAATGGGCTAAAGTTCAATCTTTTTAGTGTCTCACAAATGTGTGACAAAAAGAATTTTGTTCTTTTTACAGACACTGAGTGTCTTGTCTTATCTCCTGACTATAAATTGCCTGATGATAAATCTGTGCTACTTAGAGTCCCTAGAACAGACAATATATACAGTGTGAACATAAAGAACATAATTCCTAAAAGAGATTTAACTGCCTGTTTGCCAAGGCCACAATTGATGAATCCAAACTTTGGCATAGAAGACTTGGCCATTTGAATTTCAAAACTATAAATAAATTGGTTAAGGGAAACCTTGTAAGAGGTTTACCTTCAAAAGTTTTTGAAAATCCTGAAACCTGTGTTGCTTGTCAGATGGGAAAGGAACACAGAGCTTCTTGTAAGACCAAAGTGGTGAACTCTATTTCTGAGCCCTTATATATGTTGCATATGGATCTTTTTGGGCCAACTTATGTTAAAAGTTTGAATAAGAAAATGTATTGCCTAGTTGTCACAGATGACTATAGTAGGTTTACTTGGGTTTTCTTCTTAGCAACTACGGATGAGACTTCTGGCATTCTTAAGGCTTTCATAACAAGAGTAGGAAACCTAGTTAATCACAAAGTTAAGATAATCAGATGTGACAATGGAACTGAATTTAAGAATAATGTGATGAATCAGTTCTGTGTTGAAAAAGGTATCTTAAGACAGTTTAGTGTGACTAGAACTCCTCAACAAAATGGTGTTGCTGAGAGGAGGAATAGGACATTAATTGAGGCTGCTAGGACAATGTTGTCTGAGTCAAAATTACCCACTACTTTTTGGGCTGAAGCAGTTAATACTGCTTGCTTTGTGCAAAATAGGAGTAAGGTAGTTAAGCCTCATAACAAGACCCCTTATGAATTATTGCATGGTAGGAAACCTATGATAGATTTCTTGAAACCATTTGGGTGTCCTGTTACTATCTTAAATACAATTGATAACCAGGGCAAATTTGATGAAAAGGCAGACCAGGGATTCTTTGTTGGATACTCCACAAATAGTAAAGCTTTTAGGGTATTCAATAAAAGAACTAGGCATGTCGAAGAAAACTTACATGTTAGGTTTAGTGAATCTACACCTAGTGTTGCTGGAAGTGGACCTGAATGGCTGTTTGACATTGATTCATTAACCAAAAGTATGAATTATGAGCCAGTTATTGCAGGTACAACTAACAAGTCTGCAGGTACACAAGCTAATTCCAATGCAGGTACACAAGCTCAGGAAAATGAATCTGCAAAGGAGTTTATCTTGATAGAAAATTGGAAGCTTAATCAAACTTTCAAGGCCAAAGAGAAGGAGGGCAAGAGTTCACAAGGTGATGCTGTTCATAAAGATGTAGAAGGTGGGGATGAACCTTCTAATGCTGAAAAGGTGGTTACTAAAGGACCACAAGTTGCTGATGATGTGCAGAATAAGACTAGCAGTAGTAACTCTGATTCTACTGCTAAGCCTTTTAATTCTACTGCTGCACCACAAGTTTCTACTGCTGATGAAGATGGAAGATCCTTTGATGATGTTAACTATCCAAATGATCCTAATATGCCTGGATTAGTTAATGTCTATGCAGACACTGATGATGAAATTGTGGAAGGGTTTGGTGCAGAGGCTGACTTCAACAATATGGCGAATGCAATTCCAGTCAGTCCTATTCCAACCACAAGAATACACAAGAATCATCCAAAGGAGCAAATTATTGGAGATGTTCATTCTGTTGCTCAAACAAGAAGTAAAACTAAAGGTTTCAGAAACTTGGTTGATCAAGGGTTATTTGCTCAATCTCTTCATCAGAGAAATAGCCACAAGGATTTACAGAATTGTATGTTTGCTTTTTTTCTGTCACAAGTGGAACCTAAGAATGCCTACCAAGCATTAAAAGATGAAAGTTGGGTTGAAGCTATGCAAGAGGAGTTATTGCAGTTCAAGCTTCATGAAGTCTAGACATTGGTTGATCTGCCTTCAGGGAAAAAGGCAATTGGTACTAAATGGGTGTTCAGATGCAAAAGAGATGAAAGGGGAATTGTGATCAGAAACAAGGTAAGATTGGTGGCTCAAGGATACACTCAGGAAGAGGGCATTGATTATGATGAAGTATTTGCACCTGTAGCAAGAGTAGAGGCTATCAGACTATTCTTGGCATTTTCTTCATTTAAGAACTTCACTGTGTATCAGATGGATGTGAAAAGTGCTTTCTTGTATGGAAAGATTGATGAAGAAGTTTATGTGATGCAACCACCTGGATTTGAAGACCCTGGTTATCCAGATAGGGTTTACAAGGTGGAGAAAGCACTTTATGGACTACATCAAGCTCCTAGAGCTTGGTATGACACCTTATCCAAGTTTTTGTTAAACAATGGTTTCAGCAGGGGAACCATTGACAAGACTCTGTTCATCAAGAAAGACAAAAAGGATATCTTATTAGTACAAGTATATGTAGATGATATCATTTTTGGGTCTACAAATAAGGTGTTATGTGAGGAATTTGAGAAGCTCATGCATAGCAGATTTCAGATGAGTTCTATGGGGGAACTCACTTTCTTTCTAGGGCTTCAAGTTAAGCAGAAGACATATGGGATTTTCATCAACCAAGACAAGTATGTGGCTGATATTTTGAAGAAATTTGGTTTTTCTGATGTGAAACCAGCAAAGACAACCATGGAGACCAACAAACCTCTGATCAAGGATGAAGATGGGGAAGAAGTTGATGTACATCTCTACAGATCAATGATTGGTTCATTGATGTATCTAACTGCTTCAAGGCCAGACATTATGTTTGTTGTGTGTGCTTGTGCCAGATTTCAAGTGAACCCTAAAGTTTCTCACTTGAATGCTGTGAAGAGGATTTTTAGGTACTTAAGGAGTCAACCTAGGTTGGGCCTTTGGTATCCTAAGGATTCACCTTTTGATCTGGTAGCATACTCAGATAGTGATTATGCTGGAGCAAGTTTGGATAGGAAGTCAACTTCTGGAGGCTGTCAATTTCTTGGACATAGGTTGATCTCTTGGCAATGCAAGAAACAGACTGTGGTGGCTAATTCAACAACTGAAGCTGAGTATGTGGCTGCTTCTAGTTGCTGTGGACAAGTACTCTGGATTCAGAATCAACTGCTGGATTATGGGTACAACTTTATGAACACCAAAATTTACATTGATAATAACAGTACAATGTGTATTATTAAAAATCCTGTTTTTCATTCAAAAACAAAACATATTGAGATAAGACATCACTTTATAAGAGATTCTTTTGAAAAGAAATTAATTCAAATTGTTAAAATCCATACTGACAATAATGTTGCAGATTTGCTTACAAAAGGTTTTGATGTGGGTAGATTTCAATTTTTAATTGCTAGTATTGGAATGATCAATCTTTGAAAATTTCTTATCTCTTTGTGTTTTTGTAATGTTTTGTAAGGATTTGTACTGTTATTAGTCAATAAGTTATTTCTACTGCTTGCTATAATGTATGGTTGGTTCTGCTGTTAGTTATATTTAGCCTGCTGCTAGTTGTTAATTCAACTGCTATGTCTAACTATGGATTGTGATTATTGTGGTATATGCTTTCTCGTGTTTTTGTGGTTTTGGACTAACCTTTTGCAGGAAAAGTCAAAGGGGAAAGCTTATCTGATGAGAAAAAGATGTTTGAAAAGATCAGCAGACATTCTATTGCTAGTGAAAAAGTTTTTGTTGCTAAGCAAAACTTTCTGCTGCTGGAGTTCTGCTGCTCGCTTTGGAACTTTTGGGATTCTACTGCTTGGTTTCAAAGTTAAGGGTTGATTGTGTAAATTTGGCGCGAATAAAACCTAAATCGATCCGAAGGGCTTTAAAACCTAATTGGATCTCACAATTAAATTAGGGCGCCAAAATTAACTTTCTTTCAAACCCTCACACACTCTTTATCATCTGATCATAAAACCCCCAAAATCAAAACCCTAATTTCACAATGGCGGCAAGAGATTTCTCCTATATCCACAATCAGGTTGCATTTCTTCAAAAGGTTCCAGAAGCTGAGGGTTTTGCTGAAGTTATTGACTTTCTTAATGCTACTCATCTAAGGTATGCATTAACAACAAATCCCACTATATACATTTCCCACATGAAACAATTCTGGTCTACTGTTAAGATCAAAACTCAAAATGGGGAAGAATATTTGAGACCTGTGGTAGATGAACAAAGGATAGTTATCTCTGAGTTATCTGTAAGAGAAGCACTTCATCTTTCAGATGATGAAGAAATAACTTTCCTTTCGAATTCTATCATTTTTCAAGAACTTGAAAATATGGGCTATGAGAAGAAGAATGAAAGTTTAAAATTTTACAAAGGACTTCTCTGCCCTAAATGGAAGTTTCTTCTTCACACCCTTCTCCATTGTCTAAGTCCTAAATCTACAGGGTGGAATGAGTTCAGCACAACTCAAGCATCTGCTTTGATTTGTCTGGCCACATGACAACCCTTTAATTTTTCGGCTATGATCCTGGATGGGTTGAAAAAGAATATTTCTGGGAAAATTTATGTTTACCCAAGGTTTTTGCAATTAATTTTGAATAAACAATTATCAAAACCTAAGGTGCATAAAAATGTGCATAAATGTCCTGAGCTTAAAAGGAAATTATTTTCTTATTTGAAAAAGAATGGAACTGGTTTTTCTGGGACAATTACTCCATTGTTCCCACATATGTCACAATTGGTTGTTCCTCAGGGTGAAGGTACTGAAATCCCCACAGATACCTATCCCACACCCACCATGGCTACTTCATCACAACCAAAAGAAAAGACCCAAACACCTAGGACATCACAAACAAAGAACCCTGAGTTACCTCAGACCAGTGTTAGGATGGATGCAGATGAGGCTGTCATAGGTGATGGAGATGACATGATGGAAGAGGCTAACATTACTGCTTCTGGTTTAGTAACTGGGCAGGAAAGTGTTAACATAGCTAAGACCTCAACCATGGAAACATCCACTGTTGAAGGTTCTCATGAACCAGACACAAAGGATGGAAACCCCAGCCAAATGGCAAACAAGGGGGCTCAGCTGATCAGACTAGGTCTGATACTGAGTTTAGGCTCATTGATTCACCTCTCAGGGAAGGTAACACATCCTGAAGTGATGAGGGCAGACCTGAAACAAATGAATTGATGGATGAATATGTACAAAATGACAATGCCTATGATTCACCTCTCGGACCAGGTCACACAGGTCGAAGTGATGAGGCTAGAAATGAAACTGATGAATTGTTGGCAACCCAAAATGTACAAAATGACAAATCCAAGGATCCACCTCTCGGACCAAGTAACACAGGTCGAAGTGGTGAGGATAGAATGAAACAAATTAATGAATTGATGGATAGATGTACCACATTGGAATCCCAAGTTCTTAATCTCACACAAACAGTTAACAAGTTAAAGATGAGAATCAAACATTTGGAGGGTCAAAAGAGATCAAGAACAAGGGTATCCAAAAGGCTGAATAAAGTTGGCACAACTCAGAGAGTCAGCTCCTCAGAAGGCATGAGTTTGGGGGTGGATGCTCCCAAACAGGGGAGGAAAAAGCCAAAGACTTCAAGGGAGGCTAACAAGGAATCAGGGGACAATTTGAATGATAAAAGTGTTGCTTGTGATGGGGGAAATGAAAATGTTGATTTGAATATGGATTCAGAAGAGAGGAATGAAGAATTTGTGGTTAAAGATAAATCAGGTAATGAAGTGGTTCTTGAAAATGCTGATAGTGTTCAAGATGGTGAGAGTGGAAAGGTTGGTTTTACTGCTGAGGAAATTCTTAAAGCTGCTAGTATAACTCTTTCTATTGCTAGTGAAGATGAAGCTGCTGCTGAGACAGAGAAAGTTTCTAAAGATGAAAGTGTTGAAAAAGTAGCTAAGGGAGATTCTGCTGCTGGTTCAGGGCATTCTGCTGCTGGGGTTAATCAAGCTGCTGCTGAGCCAGAGCAAGAATTGGATTATGAGATAAGTTAGCGTGGCAATAATCAGTTGAAACAATCTAACCATAGTCACAAACACAAGAAACCACACACAACCAAACCACATCAACAACACTGCACAACCACAACTGCTGCTACACTCCACTTCAAGAGTTCCAGTTAAAAGGTGTCTCTATCAGAGGACCAATTCCAAGAAAAAGACCCACTCCAGCTCATACAATACACTGAGAAAGGCAAAGGATCATGGTTGATGAGCCTGAACCTTATCTGAAGATATTCCTTTTGAGTTTGGCCTAAATCTTCAAAGAAAGCACATGATCAAGAAGCTGCACAGAAGTTGGCTGATCAATTATCGAAGAATACATGCAGCTGAACTTGAAGACAAAGAAATCATGAAGAAGATGAGGCTAAGAAGGGTTGTGCTGATGCTAGGAGAAGAGAGAGTTAGGTGTAAGGCTGATATGGAGTTACTGAAGCAGGTTAAAGAGGAGATTCAGGATACTTTTACTGATGAAGGAATGAATAAATGGTCAAAAGAATTCACAGCAAAGGAAAAGAAGAAGTATCTTGATGCCAGGAAGAAGAAGAAGGTGCTCAGACCACCAACTGTCAAGCAAATAAGAAACTTTCAAGAGCATTACTTGAAGAATATGAAGGGATGGAAGCTTGTGCAGTTGAAACGATATTCAGATGAGGAAATTCATAAGATGTTTGAGAAAGCCAAGAAACAAGTTGAGAATTTCATACCAATGGGGTCTGAATGGGAAAAAGAAGTTATCATAAAGAGGTTTAAGAAGATGGAGGAATATGAAATTGAGACTGAGGTTGAAGTTGAGAAAGAACAAGAAAATGTGAAAGAAAAGGTTGATGTTGAGAAAAAGGTAGAAGAAAAGGTTGTGAAGGAAGAAGTGAAAGAGACTTCTGAGATCGGTAAAAAGAGATCTGGAAGTGTGTTGAAGTCTGTTGGAAGGAAGAAGAAGAGAAAGATTGCTAAGTTAAAGGCTATTGTAGAGAGTTTTGAGTCTGGGAGTGAAGAAACAAAGAAAAGAAAGAAATCAGAGCAGTTTTACAAGGATACAATTGAGTTACAACAAATGACTAAAATTGTGGATGAAGATGATGATACATTTGTAGATACAGCTCCTTTACAAGCTAAATCTCCTATTACTGGATGGAAGGCTGGATATGAAGGAAAGCTGATTTGGTTTGAGATTCACATAGTTGGTGGAAGAATTCAAAGATTTAAGTCATTTTCTCAAATGCTCAAAAACATTGATAGAGAAGACTTGGTAAACTTGTGGGGATTAGTCAAGAATAAATATGGTGAAAATAGGCCAAAAGATGAGATTGATAGAGTACTTTGGGGAGATTTAAAGATCATATTTGAAGTTGATGTTGAAGACAGAGTTTGGGTTGCACAAGCCAAAAGTACTAAACTGACTGTTTAGAGACTAATTGAATCATGTGGAGTTCGTAATATTGAAATGAAAGGAGGAGTACAACTTTACATGTTGGTTGAGAAGGATTATCCTCTTGCTAGAACAACACATGAAATGATGGTCGATGGGAGTATTAAACATCATGTAGGTCGTTGGAGTCAGATGGTAGTTGATCTTATCAGAAAGATTCAAAGAAAACTCCATGGGCAGGATTATGGGAGAAAGAAGAAGAAGTAGTGTTTGGAAGCATCCTCCTGGTGATGGTTTAAGGATTAATGGAAACTTGATGATTTTGGGAGAAAATATCAAGTTTAGGGGAGGATTGTTGGGTTTTAAGATGCTGCTGCTTAGAATGGATTCTACTTTTTATTGTGCTAAATGGAAAATATACTAAGTATGATTTTGTTGCTAGGCTAAATCATTCTACTGCTGGTATATTTTATTCTACTGCTGGAGTATTCGATAAGATCAAGAAAATAAGCTAAGTGGATACTACTGCTAGGCTTCGAAGATTCTACTGCTAGAGATAGTATACTGCTGCTTATTGGATAATTATGTATAGTATGTTAGATAATTATGGAATAGATACGAATAGATATTATTCTTGTATAGAAAGTCATTGTAACCGACTAGGACTCCTTAGTCTATAAAAGGAGGATCTAGGGTTAGGTTTAGCATACATATTATTGATTAGTCGATTCACTTCAAGGTTATTGTAACCCTGTTACTTTTGAGTAACCGTATTAATATATTGAGGTGATTGTTGAGAGAATTCATTGTGTGTTAATTCTTCTTAAGATTAAGTACTAGATTCCGCATAGTATTTAATAGTTTGTTCAAGAACAGTTTCTATACCTATTGTCTTGGATCTATATCTAAGATAATCAACAAGATCGTTAGCTCAACTGGGATCAACTGAGTCGTCAGCGGTACTAGGCCAGCATAAACCCGCGCAGATTAATCTTCCTCGTTTTTTGGTCTGTATCCGGAACGATGGGTCGCACAGGCCAACCGCTATTTTGATTTTTATGAAATCCGGGACAGAGACCGGGTGACGATTGCGTCCTTTTCTCTTGATGATGCAGCAGCGGATTGGTATGATTGGTTTTCCCGCCACTCCCGATTTTTGCTTAAGTGAGACCTTGATTAGATTACAACAACAAGGTGAATTTCCATGATTACGTGAGACCGTACATGGATAATTTACTGTTTCTAAATTAGACACCTATTAGAACATGTGTCAATATGATAACAAGACTACTTCAACTCTAATATTTATGTATTCTTGGAATGACATAAATAAATGAAGTAATCTAATACTACTTCAATTTGAATAGTTATGTATTCTTGGAATGACATAAATAAATGAAGTAATAAATTAACTTGAAATTACTATTGAAACCAAATGGTGGTGTTCACAATTACTTTAGTTATACATGTTTATATCTTCTTATAAACATGAAGTCTTTTAACTGTTACAAGACTTATAATAAAGTAAGACGTTAACTTGTTATATTTTTTAAACAAGAAGACATTGAGTTGATCAATGATTTATAACGTATAGTGGGAATATATAACAGTTTATGTTTTCTCATGGACATGAAGTGACTTGGTGACCAAGTACTTGTGTTATAAAGCATGCAATTGGCTTGGGAATTCTACTAAAGCATTAAGTTGACTTAGTTGGAAAATAGATAAGCTAAATGAGTATATGTTTATCTTACATATTGTTAGATTGTCTTACAATATTAGTTCTAATGAAGTACCACAAGTTTGTGGTGTGTTCAGTTAGGAGAATCAAACTTTATCGGTATTGTTTGATTAAAGATAACTATAACTTCTTTTCTTCCAAAAGTTATCAAGGTTAAGAATATTGAGTATGGATTGAACATACTTTATAAGACTCCAACCTAGAAGATTAATAAGACACCATTATATTATGGAATGTGATGAATCACATTAAGTCTTAAAATTGAAGTTCTGAACTTGTTAAACAACTTATGAAGTAGGATATTAACAAACTAATGTAAGGAAATGTCAATGTGTATTTGTAATGTCCCAAAAGAGAACAACTTAGTGTTGCTCTACTCGCTAAGTATTTATAGATAGTCTATAAATTACAAAAGGTAAGTGGGAGTTTTATCTTAAAGGGATAAAATTACAAGATACATGTAACACCCCGAAAATCGGGTCCAAAGGAAGCATACATGTCACTGGGGTGCTACTCAATTGGTATCACAACACAAGTACAAAGAACGGTTTTTAGCTCAATCAATTAGAATAAAATCCTTTAACAAAAATGTTAAATTTACATTATTCAAAAGTAGTGCGGAAATAGGCCCATAAAATAGGTAAAGTGGTCCCAACATATATATCAGAGTCGTCTATGACCATGCCCTTTGCCAAGCGCCTTCAGAAATAAGCTATCACCTTAAACCTGAAAATACATGCTAAAAGGGTCAGCTTACGTTGGTGAGTTCACAGGTTTTAGTTTAAAACAGTATAGTTGAACCAACAGGTTTTCGAGTTCAAATCATCTTTCACAAACAAGTCAAGTCCGACGTAGGCTCACACTGCCTAAATCACAGTTCCAGAACCAAATCCGCAAATAATAACATAGTCAAAGCATCTCGAACCATAATCAATCATACAGATACTACACTCATATAGTGTCACGCAAGTTTAACTGTTACGCTGGCTAAGTCATAAGAGTCAAATCACAATACAGTTCCCTATAGGTGCACACTATAGTCCCGCACAATTGCGGCAAATAATATTCATAAGCACGCAAAAGATTGCGTCATGTAACAATAATCCCGCACAGATGCGGCTCATATAACAGTAACCTTAGCCAGCTCACGTAAAAGTCTCATAAACCACAATCACAATTTCAGGCCACATCAATAAACAGGTAAACACATAACGCATACAAATAGCCAGGTCAGATATTTCAGCCAAACAGTACGTTTGAGAAAACAAATCACGTTTCAAGAAAAACAATCATTAAGTTTAAGTAGAAATGAGCATGTATTCTCCCCCAAAATAGTTATAAAACCGGTAAAAGTAGGGGCCATGAACTCACCTTAGCCACAGCAATGCAAGATCACAACTGACACGACTGGCATCGAGAAGCACAACATAACAATCTCAAGTCATACAGCACGACGGTTCCAAGATATACAGGCACAACGGTACACGGGGGTACAAGCACAGCGGTATACAACGGTCTAGGATTGGCACAACCTAATACGTATATGGTTATCTCAAAATACGGCTTGTAAAATAATAAAGTCTATAAAAGACAACGTGTCGTAGTTTTCGTGGATTACTTGGTTTTCAAAAACTTATCAAAAGTTTAGTTTCAACGTTTCGTGTGGTGTGGTAAGAAAACATAAACTCGACATACAACTCACGCCAAAGAGAAATAGTCATCGACATAGTCGAGAAATACTGGCGAGAACTCTAACCAAAGAAGAGAAATCTATAAGTTAACGACCAATAAACACCTCAATTAAAATAACTCAGTTTCTACGTTTCGGTATTTACCCCGATATCCCAAACCATAAATGTCTTATAAATGGTAATAAGTTTAACTAATAAAATCTGTTTTTCCTCAAGTTGTCGTGACTTAAATAAATCAATTTCCTCAAAACAGTTTATTAGAATTTAATAAAAAGTATTCGTTCGTTATTAGACATTATTTCCTTATTGTGTATCCGTTACGAATCAAATATATTAAAGTCGCAATTAGTCTAATATATTGTATTCGCCTCCAGTCCAATAAGTCCATAAATTTCCATTGTCCAATAATTCGAGACCGATATATGTCCAAGTATATTATTAATCCGATATGAATCCAATAATGTCATGTCACAAATCAAGTAACCGAGTATTAATTTTCCAAGTAGTCGAAATGTACCAAGTGCACAAGTAAATACACGTTAGTCCAATACTCGCAAAATGTTCAGAATATATCACAATGTCTCACCATTTCTTTTGACAATCTACTATTACCAAAATTAACACAAACACATTCTTATGTATGAAATGGGCTTGAGGCACAAATTAAACTAAACACACTATCAATAATTTTATGGGCTTCGGCCCAAGCTAACGCAAACCAAACGCGCCCACATGGGTTGTTAAACTCAAGAGGAATCCAACCCAAACATAGACTCAAAACCAGCCAACACACTCCATTTGGCTAACTGTAACAAGCAAGCACACCCTACTTGGGTCTTGTTGAGCCGAGAACAAACAAGCACACTAATGTCAAATCCAACCAACTATAAGCAAATTCAACACCCTACTATGACTGAACCAAACCAACACACTCAAACGCACCTTAATAGGCTAAAAAAGAATGACAACAAGTAAACAGACCTTTAAGATCCTTTTAAGCTGAAAAATAAGATAAAGCCAAGACAAACATAACGCACCCTATGCGGGTTCTCTTCACAGCCGAGACCAAGCTAGTTCCATGCGAGCACAACCACCCTTGCGGTTGTCTCGTTGCACTGAAATACGAACACATTAAGCCACAAAAATAAGCTTCGACCACTAAACACAAATCCAACACCATCTGTAATTCACATCCGGGTCCAACATGACCCGTTTTCAAACCCGAATCAAACAACCAATTTTTTTAAACAAGTTCTTACCACACGACACATTACCAAACACGTTTAATTCAGTTTTATAGTCACGAAAAATTTGTAAAATCCTTTGTAATCCAATATTAATCCACGAAAATAATAACAACAACAATTATAATCGGTTTTAATCCAAAGAAAATAAATAACCACGTTTTTCTCGGTTTACCATGTCAAGAAACGAGAGGGGAGGGGGAAAATGACGGCAGTGGTGGGGCTGTGGTGGCTGGTGAAAAGCTCGAACCCAAAACGAACCCGAACGTGACTGCAAAAACACTCGATATATCTTCAAACGTACGCATCTCGTGTCAAATAAGGGTGGGGGTGACGCTATGGTGGTGGTACAGTGGATGGTGACACGTTGATGTGGTGGTGGCCAGATGTATAGAGAAGGAAAAGGGACGATGAGGTGTGATGGTGGCTGTGGTGTTGAAGGTGATGGCGGTGGATGGAGAGGTGGCCGGAGGTGGTCGCCGGATGTTGGCCGGACAGGAGGGGCTGCTGGAATAAAATGGAGATACTAACCCTAAAATGGGTTATGGTGATGATTATATAGGCTACCAAAAGTTAATAAAATTCCTAGGGACCAAAACTATCAATAATTAAAGTCCAGGGGCGGCAGGTGCAAAATTCCACAAGGACCATTTCTGAAATTTTTGAAATGTTTCACGAAATCAAGTCTGGGGCTCATTTAGACTAGTAAACGATAAATTCAAGACACGGGAATTTCACCACTGCGTTCAGAATAATTTTTCCAATAAAAACGACTATTCATACCTCTCGTTTCTCACAAATAATAAAATAATCAAATCAAATCGTCGGTTGTGCCAGTATGCGTTGTGTACACATTCCACGTTTCACGAGATAACTTCACGTTTTAGAGTCAAATAAATTCAGAAAGATTCGTAAATGAAAAACAGGGATATTCTCGTATAGGAATACGTCCGAAAAATTACGGGTTGTTACAGTCTCACCTCCTTAAACAAAATCGCATCCTCGCGATTTAATTCAAGTTACTCGTTACGGTTGAAAAGAGATGAGTATATACATACGAGGATTCATCGTCACATTCCTACGTGAATTCAGGACCTTTTCGCGAGCTTTGACGGACTTTGTCGATATGGGTGCGACTTAACTAAAGTCGTTTGACTTCACGGTCCATAATTTCGATAGATTTCTCAACAAGGTTTAAACATTCATAAATCTGGATTTCTCCCAGAGGAGTAGTGGTTTCCTCGTCGGCAAGTCATTTCTTCACTATACACATAAAAACGTTGCGATCACTGCTGAGTCCTGACGGTAGCTCGAGTCTGTGAGCTACTGGTCCAACTCTAGCAAGGATTTCAAAAGGATCAATATAGCGAGAATTTAGGTTTCCACGTTTACTAAACGTATCACACCTTCACATGGTGAGTCTTTAAGCATAATCTCGGCTTTAACTGGGAATTCAAGAGGTTTACGTCATTTGTCAGCATAACTCTTCAGGCGATTCATGAACAGCTTGCAATTCGGTTCTGATCTGAACGATATTCTCGGTAGTCTCGTGAACAAGTTTGGGTCAGTAAGTTGGGTATCCCCAACTTCTACCCATCAAGTCGGTGATCGGAACTTGCGACCATAAAGTGCCTCGTACGGTGCCGTTGAAATACTGGAGTCGTAGGTATAGTTATAAGAGGATGTAGCCAACGGAAGGTGTCCATACCAACCATTGCCTCACTCGATTACTCAGTTGGAGGTGCAGGATTCGCTCCTGAGGTCTAGCTTCTGATCTAGTAGCAGGAACAACAAATCGACTTACAAAATGATTTGTGAAATGTTTTGTGAAACAGCTTATAGGATAATAGGAAAACAATTTATCGTTTATAAAATTGTAGTAAAGTCAAAATTTTGATTTTTAGTTTGATTCATGACATCGTAACAAAGCAACAAAACGTTTTATGAAATCGTTTTGCTAAATGATTTGTAGAAGGTTTACGGGGCAACAGGAAGGCAGTTCGCCATTTATAAATGGGTAATAAGATCAAAATTTTGATTTTTGTGAAATAGCAGTAAAAGATTTTGTAGGATGACCGCAAATGGTCGGTGGAAAAATCAAAGGCAGTTTGTAAATTATTGACAAAACAGTTTATTATCCTATAAGAGATTAGCAAAGATAACTGGTATTCCCGAGGGACGAGAGAAAAGTTAGCTGGTTGTCCCAAGGAACGCGGTTCAGGTTAATCCTTAGGGTCTTAAGATTTCTGTTGGTGTGGAATCGCTGCCAAATGGAGAGTTTAGCGAGTTCTGAGTACAACTCTGAGGAAAGATGTTGATTGCTACTAGCAATCAATCGGTTGAATCGGCAGTGTACATAGTACTTAAAGTGGGAGGTACAACATGATTGAACAGCTTCGATTGAATAACATCGATTGAGCATAAGGCTTAAGGTAGAGGCGACTGTAACAAGGCCACAACAAAACAAGGCCGAATAACAAATCCAAATCCAGGATCATGTCCAAAATCACAAAATCAAACAATCCAAATTCAATCAGAATCAAAACCAATCAAAACATAGCCAATATCAAATCCAAACGTGGCCAAAATCGATCCCAAACGTAGCCAAAATCAAATCTAAACGTGGCCAAAATCGAATCTAAATGTTCCAGTAAGCTCAGAAGGGCTTATTACGCTCTTTAAGGGGTTACAATTAAGTAACTCGGATTCAAACTGTGCCAATCGGATCTAACTCGACCCGATGCAAATTACGGCCAGATGGCGACAAACAGGAATTCCATATAAATGGAGAAGTATAGCAGTGCCGGAAGTATTACAACTCATGCGGTGTTATGATGCCAGTGTGTTGTGTGTGTGGAAGTAAGATTTCATGTCCGTGTACACACGCAAAACTGAACTATTTCCCAAATCCAAAACTCAACCCGGACATAATTTCATTATAACTACTCCCAGTATTGTAAAATTCACCTCTGAGTCAGACATAGGTGATCAGGCTATGTCCCACTATCCCTGGCTGAATATAGGTGATCAGTCTATATTCACCCGAGGTTCAATGAATTTTGGAATACTCAGCCTAGTTATACTAGTAGTATGTCCGTTACATCCAAAATCATTCCCAAAACCACGACAAGTGTACAAAATCGACATCAGATAGTGAGATTAAGCAAGGAAATAGCGTAACTCTGTAACAGGTACGGAGCGTACATAAGCATAAGAAAATGCTTATAGTGAACAGCTAAAATAGGCAGATATAAAATATCCGATAGCCAGGCACACATCTCAACAACTATATAATCAAGCATCTCATCAAACAACTCGTCAAATATACCATGAACATCTCATCTAATATATCATAAACATCACGTCAAGTATATCATCAATTATCTCGTCATATCAATTATATCCTTAAACAAAATCATATGCGAGGCATCAGCTTGGCAGGCAGGCACGTGACGGTCATAGGGTTAAGTTTTTATAAAAGTGGTTATATTCTAGATTTTAGAAATAAACACAGTTCTCTATAACCTAGGCTCTGATACCAATCTGTAACACCCCGAAAATTGGGTCCAGCGGAAGCATACATGTCACTGAGGTGCTACTCAATTGGTATCACAACACAAGTACAAAGAACGGTTTTTAGCTCAATCATTTAGAATAAAATTCTTTAACAAAAATGTTAAATTTACATTATTCAAAAGTAGTGCGGAAATAGGCCCATAAAATAGGTAAAGTGGTCCCAACATATATATCAGAGTCGTCTATGACCATGCCCCTTGCCAAGCGCCTTCAGAAATAAGCTATCACCTTAAACCTGAAAATACATGCTAAAAGGGTCAACTTACGCTGGTGAGTTCACAGGTTTTAGTTTAAAACAGTATAGTTGAACCAACAGGTTTTCGAGTTCAAATCATCGTTCACAAACAAGTCAAGTCCGACGTAGGCTCACACTGCCTAAATCACAGTTCCAGAACCAAATCCGCAAATAATAACATAGTCAAAGCATCTCGAACCATAATCAATCATACAGATACTACACTCATATAGTGTCACGCAAGTTTAACTGTTACGCTGGCTAAGTCATAAGAGTCAAATCACAATACAATTCCCTATAGGTGCACACTATAGTCCCGCACAATTGCGGCAAATAATATTCATAAGCACGCACAAGATTGCGTCATGTAACAATAACCCCGCACAGATGCGGCTCAAATAACAGTAACGTTAGCCAGCTCACGTAACAGTCTCATAATCACAATTTCAGGCCACATCAATAAACAGGTAAACACATAACGCATACAAATATCCAGGTCAGATATTTCAGCCAAACAGTACGTTTGAGAAAACAAATCACGTTTCAAGAAAAACAATCATTAAGTTTAAGTAGAAATGAGCATGTATTCTCCCCTAAAATAGTTATAAAATCGGTAAAAGTAGGGGCCATGAACTCACCTTAGCCACAGCAATGCAAGATCACAACTGACACGACTGGCATCGAGAAGCACAACATAACAATCTCAAGACATACGGCACGACGGTTCCAAGATATACAGGCACAACGGTACACGGAGGTACAAGCACAGCGGTACACAACGGTCTAGGATTGGCACAACCTAATACGTATACGGTTATCTCAAAATACGGCTTGTAAAATAATAAAGTATATAAAAGATAACGTGTCGTAGTTTTCGTGGATTACTTGGTTTTCAAAACTTATCAAAAGTTTAGTTTCAATGTTTCGTGTGGTGTGGTAAGAAAACATAAACTCGACATACAATTCACGCCAAAGAGAAATAGACATCGACATAGTCGAGAAATACTGACGAGAACTCAAACCAAAGAAGACAAATCTATAAGTTAACGACCAACAAACACCTCAATTAAAATAACTCAGTTTCTATGTTTCGGTATTTACCCCGATATCCCAAACCATAAACGTCTTATAAATGGAAATAAGTTTAACTAATAAAATCAGTTTTTCCTCAAGTCGTCGTGACTTAAATAAATCAATTTCCTCAAAACAGTTTATTAGAATTTAATAAAAAGTATTCGTTAGTTATTAGACATTATTTCCTTATTGTGTATCTGTTACAAATCAAATATATTAAAGTCGCAATGAGTCAAATATATTGTATTCGCCTCCAGTCCAATAAGTCCATAAATGTCCATTGTCCAATAATTCGAGACCGATATATGTCCAAGTATATTATTAATCCGATATGAATCCAATAATGTCATGTCACAAATCAAGTAACCGAGTATTAATTTTCCAAGTAGTCGAAACGTACCAAGTGAACAAGTAAATACACGTTAGTCCAATACTGGCAAAATGTTCAAAATATATCACCATGTCTCACCATTTCTTTTGACAATCTACTATTACCAAAATTAACAAAAACACATTCTTATGTATGAAATGGGCTTGAGGCTCAAATTAAACTAAACACACTATCAATAATTTTATGGGCTTCGGCCCAAGCTAACGCAAACCAAACGCGCCCACATGGGCTGTTAAACTCAAGAGGAATCCAACCCAAACATAGACTTAAAACCAGCCAACACACTCCATTTGGCTAACTGTAACAAGCAAGCACACCCTACTTGGGTCTTGTTGAGCCGAGAACGAACAAGCACACTAATGTCAAATCCAACCAACTATAAGCAAATTCAACACCCTACTATGACTGAACCAAACCAACACACTCAAACGCACCTTAATAGGCTAAAAAAGAATGACAACAAGTAAACAGACCCTTAAGATCCTTTTAAGCTGAAAAATAAGCTAAAGCCAAGACAAACATAACACACCCTATGCGGGTTCTCTTCACAGCCGAGACCAAGCTAGTTCCATGCGAGCACAACCACCCTTGTGGTTGTCTCGTTGCACTGAAATACGAACACAATAAGCCACAAAAATAAGCTTCGACCACTAAACACAAATCCAACACCATCTGTAATTCACATCCGGGTCCAACATGACCCGTTTTCAAACCCGAATCAAACAACCAATTTTTTTAAACAAATTCTTACCACACGACACATTACCAAACACGTTTAATTCAGTTTTATAGTCACGAAAAATTTGTAAAATCCTTTGTAATCCAATATTAATCCACGAAAATAATAACAGCAACAATTATAATCGGTTTTAATCCAAAGAAAATAAATAACCACGTTTTTCTCGGTTTACCATGTCGAGAAAAGAGAGGGGAGGGGGAAAATGACGGCAGTGGTGGGGCTGTGGTGGCTGGTGAAAAGCTCGAACCCAAAACGAACCCGAACGTGACTCCAAAAACACTCGATCTATCTTCAAACGTACGCATCTCGTGTCAAATAAGGGTGGGGGTGACGATATGGTGGTGGTACAGTGGATGGTGACACGTTGATGTGGTGGTGGCCAGATGTATAGAGAAGGAAAAGAGACGATGAGGTGTGATGGTGGCTGTGGTGTTGAAGGTGATGGCGGTAGATGGAGAGGTGGCCGGAGGTGGTCGCCGGATGTTGGCCGGACAGGAGGGGCTGCCGGAATAAAATGGAGATACTAACCCTAAAATGGGTTATGGTGATGATTATATAGGCTGCCAAAAGTTAATAAAAACCCTAGGGACCAAAGCTATCAATAATTAAAGTCCGGGGGCGGCAGGTGCAAAATTCCACAAGGACCATTTCTGGAATTTTTGAAATGTTTCAAGAAATCAAGTCCGGGGCTCATTTAGACTAGTAAACGATAAATTCAAGACATGGGAATTTCACCACTCCATTCAGAATAATTTTTCTAATAAAAATGACTATTCATACGCCTCATTTCTCACAAATAATAAAATAATCAAATCAAATCGTCGGTTGTGCCAGTACGCGTTGTGTACACATTCCACGTTTTGCGAGATAACTTCACGTTTTAGAGTCAAATAAGTTCAGAAAGATTCATAAATGAAAAACAGGGATATTCTCGTATAGGAATACGTCCAAAAAATTACGGGTTGTTACAATACATTATCTTCTAAAACATACTAGTGAATATCATGATGAGGCTAGACATGTAAATGTTAAACCTCAAGATGATGGAATTCTCATTCATAAATCCGCAAGGATATCTCAGATATTTGATTAATATGCTGAGAATTATGAGTAACAGGATTATGTTAAACCTAATGATCATTATGATGCATTACCAAATATTGAATTGGGTAAATTACTCACTCTATGAATGAAAAGATGTTGTCCATCAGGATAATTAATTTTGGAAATTTGGTTTATCTTAAACTCTATAGTTAGACTAGAGAATGAAAATGAGTTTCTTCAAGAGATGGAAAACCCTATAGTGGTTTGAATCTTTATGTAGAAGTCATATGGACAATATTGTACACATATTTAATGCATGTCTTTTGACAAGATTATTGAACATACTTAAGTAATTAACTATGATTGATCGAATATTCTTTCATAGGCACATTAAATATATTAAGATAATATTTGTCATACCTATTTTCATTAATATGAAAAATGACAATGGAATATATAAAAACTCTTTCTTGAGTGATTACTTAAGCAAGGACGGTAAGTAATCGAAAGGATTTTTGAATTCATAATAATCTTTGAAAGTATATAAAGTGTAATAATTCATGAATGAATTAATGCATGCATCTAGGAGATAATTTGAGAGGATTATAAAACACTTAGGATGTTACTCCTTTATAACATGTTTGAGATACTTTGAGTGTATGTAGTTAAGTATGCGGAATCTACTTAACCACACTTAGAAGAATGTTGGTTTGTTTAATGGAACAGTAAAGTTTGAATGGACAATGAACACAGTAAGATTAACACCAAACGATTCAATATTATTTCTTGAATAATGCTATCACTAGGGTTACAATGACCTTGAATCTTAACAAAACTCTATGACTGATCTATGTCAAACGTATAACCTAGGATCTCCTTTTATAGACTTAAGGAGTCTTTTACAAGATAAGTATCCTATCGTATAATTCTAATTAATTAAGTTATAGAAAAGATCCATTCCATACTTATCCTCTACAATACCGTATATGTCAGTTATCCATGCAGCAGTACCTTCTTCATAGCTAGCAGTACAAACATATCAGTTTGTACTGTTAGTTATATCTCAGCAGTCTTTACTTATATACTAACAGTTTGTACAGTTAGTGCATTTCTTCAACAGTACTAAGTTCTGTGACATTTAATTCCCAACAATCCTCCTCTAAACTTGTGATTTACCCTAAATCATCAAGTTTCTCTGAATTAAATGAGGATGTGAGGATTCTTCCAAACACTACATAGTTTTCTTTGTTCTGAAAGCTGAAATATCTTTCTGATTAGTTCATCTGCCATTTCTGAATCTTCTTCAACTTTAAGCCTTGATGATATCATAGCCATTAAAACTATTGGTCTGAGTGGATAATCCTTTTCCACTAACATATAGATTTCCAAGCCTTCTTTAGTTGAAATCTTATGAACACCACAGTTATCAAACAATCTCCATGTGATGTCTGAAACTTTAGCTTGAAATCTCCAAATAGCTTTACCTCCATCTGGCTTATACAATCTTTTCAGCTCAACCCATAGTTCCTTATCTTTGTCATCTGTAGGATCTGAGGTCTTGAATCTCTCTTGAACTAAGCTCCATAATTTATCTAGGTCATCTCTATCAAAAGCTCTGATCAAGTCTTCAAAGAATTTGTAGACTTCAGTTTTTCATCCTACCCTGATGATCTTCCACCCCTTGATTCTTCCATCTGAATACACTTTCCAGTCAATAATTGGATGCTTGGCTTGAAGGGGATCATTGTTAAGGGATTCTGGAACCACCACTATCATACTATGGATTTGCTCATCAGTTAATGTCTTTTCTTCTTTCTCAGCTGATTCATCCTGCTTTTCTCCTTCTATTTGTTGTTCCTCTGCAGGTTCTTCTGGAACTGATTCTTTTTCAATTCTTAGTCTCTTGTAATCCACTGACTCCAATTGTTCTGCTATTCTCTTTTCTCCTCTTATTTCAAATGTATCACCTTTCAGAGACTCCTGAAGTCTTTTATGTGTCTTAATGTAGATATCTTCAATTTATTCATAAGACCTATATTTGAAGTGTTTTTCTTGCCAATTGTCCTGATTCTTCAAATAAGTTTTCATGTACTTCAGTTTCTCACTTCTTGAAGTAGGTTTCTTGAGATATGCTTTCTTTTTAATCTGCTTCTTTCTGATTTCCTCCAACAAGTCATTAAGTGCTGAATCTTGTTCTTCTGGAGTATACTTTGACCTTTCTTCTTCTTGTAATTTTGCAGCCAACTCTTTGTTAGAAAGAATCTGAGCAGCTCTCTCTTCCTCTTCAGTTTGAAGCTTTCTCTCAATCATAAATGCTGCTACTCTTGTTTCTTCAGCTAATCTTTCTTCCTCAGCTACCCTTTCTAACTCTTCTTCATGAAATTTCTGGGCTAACTCTTCATCAAGTGCTAACTGAGTTTGTTCTTTCTTGGATAACTATTTAGAAGATGGTTCTTGCTCTGTCATGATTGCTTTGCCCTTATCTACTCTTGATAACCTTGGTCTTCTTGAGTATACTGCAGTAGCAGTACCTTGATATCCAGCAGCAGTCAGATTATCAATAATAGCAGTACCTTCTGACCGGATCTAAACACACACGTTGTGCTGGGGATACTTTGAGTATATACTTGATAGCACGCGGAATTTACTACCAAGTACTTAGAAGAATATGAGTTTGTGTCTGGTGATTGATCAAGTAAAACAACAAGAACAAACGATATCAACCAAACTATCACTTCAATATATCAAACGATTACAATATGAACGTGAAGAACACTTGATAATTCGTATGAAGGATATTAGGTATTCGGAATTAGATGTATTCGATATCTCTAAACCCTAATCTAAGGATCTCCTTTTATAATGCAAAGAGTCCTATACAAGTAAAACATCTAACCGAATCATTCTATACAAATAAGATATATACCATATCTTTTTTATATTTATCTTCACACGTTTTCACCTTGATCTCTTAAGCAGTCCAAACTGTTCTTCGATCAGCAGTCCTAACTGTTCTTCCATCAGCAGTCCTAACTGTTCTTGTATACTTCAACCGTACTAACTGCTTAAGTTTAATTCCCAACAATCCTCCCCTAAACTTATGATTTCGATGCAAATCAATAAGTTTCTTGAATTAAACTTCTGATTTCGTTGATGGGGTGGATTCTTTCAAACACTTGACTTAAATCACGAAACACTTTGGGAATTATCTTCACATATCATACTCTTTTGGTCAACTTCTCAAAAATTACCAAAATTAATTTAATTCCATCAAGGAATTAATTCCTTATACCAACCCAAGAGTTAATTCTTCATATCGACCACGCATTGAATGTCATTAATCCTCCATTAACTCTACAAAAACTCACATATCCACACAAAATCTTCAACAAAATTCTTTAACTTTTCAATCACAATGAATTTTTCTCTACCAAACATCATAGAAATCTCATCCGACTCTTCTTCAGATTCTGAAAGTTCAGGTTGGAAAAACTATTTTCCACCAAACTATTCTTCAACTTCAAGAGTTAATCTTTCAAAGAAAAAGACTGAAATATCCTCGTCTGATGAACCTTCAACAGATGAACTTCCACCTTATGTTGATGATTCATCCTCCTCTTCTGACTCGTCTGATAATGATGAACTTCAAAAGCTTTCAGTCTTATTAACAAAAGAATTTGAAAAAGCTGCATCATCAATGAAGATCCCTGTTCCAAAAAAGAAGCCTGAGAAGAAGCAAGTTCCATCTCCAAGAACAGTAGTGCTTGCACTCCCTTGCAAGAAGGTGTCTGACCTCATGGGTAACAGAGGAGCCCGCAGCAAAACCATGCCGGATATCCAAGGAAAAGGAAAAGGAAAGCTTGAGTAGTTGTGTTGTATATGTGTTGTGTAGGTTTTGTTGGTAGTGCATATTTTGTTGGTAGTTTTTGTTGGTTTTTCTCCTGTGAAGCTCGTATGTAATGAATCATCGTTAATGAATAGACTTTTTATGTTCTTCATTATAATTTATCTTTGACACTTAATTCCTCCCCTGAATTTCATAATCATCAATCATATTTAACAGCAACTGGTTTGAAGGAATCACCATTGATAATAATATCCCATAATGCATAGTCTTGCACCATGAAGTATTGCTCTATTCTGAGCCGCCATAAATCGTATTCATTCTGTTTCAGCATGGGGAGTTTAGCAAGGATTGAGGTTTGAGGTGTCTCCATGTCCATCTTCTTGGATTGCTAGTCAGAAAATACTTCTGGTTCTTCTAAACTCAAAGTATCAGAAACCTGGCTCTGATACCACTTCACCGGATCTAAACACACACGTTGTGTTGGGGATACTTTGAGTATATACTTGATAGCACGCGGAATTTACTACCAAGTACTTAGAAGAATATGAGTTTGTGTCTGGTGATTGATCAAGTAAAACAACAAGAACAAACGATATCAACCAAACTATCACTTCAATATATCAAACGATTACAATATGAACGTGAAGAACACTTGATAATTCGTATGAAGGATATTAGGTATTCGATATTAGATGTATTCGATATCTCTAAACCCTAATCTAAGGATCTCCTTTTATAATGCAAAGAGTCCTATACAAGTAAAACATCTAACCGAATCATTCTATACAAATAAGATATATACCATATCTTTTCTATATTTATCTTCACACGTTTTCACCTTGATCTCTTAAGCAATCCAAACTGTTCTTCCATCAGCAGTCCTAACTGTTCTTCCATCAGCAGTCCTAATTGTTCTTGTATACTTCATCCGTACTAACTGCTTAAGTTTAATTCCCAACACCTTCCCATTCACTACCAGTACCTTCTTCAAAGACAGCAGTACCTTGATCCATCTGTTGTTCCTGCCTCCCCTGAATTTCATACTGCTCTTGAACCAAAAAGATATCAGGATCTTGGTCTATCTGGGCAATCTTCCTCCCCTTTTTGGAAGATTCCTCACCATCATGTGTGCTTGGACCCTTGGATGAACTAGAAGAAGAAGATGAACTTGATGATTCCAC
The DNA here is from genome assembly GCA_021014915.2 of Artemisia tridentata subsp. tridentata. Taxonomy (NCBI): domain Eukaryota; kingdom Viridiplantae; phylum Streptophyta; class Magnoliopsida; order Asterales; family Asteraceae; genus Artemisia; species Artemisia tridentata. Next base: position 262,201,925 of record CP139501.1, on the reverse strand, counting down.
CATGTGTACTGATCTTTTCCTTTTGTGTTTCTTAACTGTTGTCTCCAATTTCTTCACCTTTAAGACAAACTTAGTGTAGACAACTCCAAAGTTCTTCTTATGACTTTTAAGCTCAGCTTCCAAAGTATTCACCTTCTCAGACAATTTGGTACAAGTTTCCATCAATTCTTTTAGTTGCACACTGCCTTCAGCACTTCCTGATGTGTTACCTTCAGGGAGAGGTGCATCATGGGGCACAGACTCATAGTCCATCATATGATGAGTTTCTGAGCCACCCATAGTTTCCATTTGGCTTGGGATTCCACCAGGAGTACTATGTACTGCTGGTGTTGCCATGGATTGGGTCTTATCTATGTTACTTCTGTCCTGTCCAGCTTCTAAGCTTGAGACAGTAGAAGTAGCCCTTTTCACACTGACAAATTCAGCCTCATCTGCTACATTTATGGGAGTGGGAACTCTGTGCTGAGGTACATCAGAGTCCTGTATGGATATAGTCCTATGTGTTGATGAAGATGGTTGTGAATGTTCTGATGGTGTGGGTGTGTGATGGGAGACAACTGGGCTTGTTGCTCCTTTACCCTGAGCTTGTATCATAGAGTCATAAAGTGGTACTGCTTCCCCACCATACCCTCTGGAAGCTATTTTCATGTTACTAAAGAGTTTTTGGGTGAGCTTTGGGGTTGGATAAACTGTTTTGTGTAGAAGCAGTTGATGTTTCCTCATGTTCAAAATTGTTTGAATGAACCTGGGATACATCAAAAAATTTGTCTTACTATCAACATTTTTAACCATACCTTCAAATATAAGTTTTGAAAAATTGAAGGTTCTGTCAGTAGCCAAGCAAATGAGAGCAGTTGCAATATTGCTACTGAACTGTTCCCATGAGGTTTTCTTGGGACTAAGACAGTGAAGGATGGTATGTATTAAAAATCTCCATTGAGGGGCAAAACGACTCTTTTGAAAAGTTAAAGCTTGTGAGTCAGTGTTATACCCCATCCTGGATAAGTTTTCAAAAATCTCAGTGTTTGGCATAGCATTAATACCATTGTCATCATTCAAGTGGAGATGCCTCCTGAGTGTTGATTCAGTAATAATGATAGATTTACCATCCACTTTAGCTTTTAATTCTTTGTCACCATTTTCAAATATTTTGACAGTAACAGTCTGTCAAAACTGCTTGATGTGGGAGACATAGATTGTGGGATTTAAGAGTAAAGAATGACTTATGTGAGTACCTTTTAAAAAGTCCACAATCTGATGAAAAGTTGTGTCATCCTCTGCTTTTTCCATGTAAGCCACCATGTTGTGTTTATCAGCAAAGGATAAAGAAGCCATTTATTTTCAGTAAAAATTGATTTGACAGCTGTGAATAGTGGAATTTTAGGGTAGAAAGTAGAAGAAGAAAGTGAATTGAGATATGATGAGTGGCTTGGTAGGGTTTCTATTGGACCGACTTTGATTAAAAGATAACTTTCAATCGAAGATAAGGTTAATAAAGTAATATAAAGTTAAAAATATCCAAAAAAGAAACCCTTAATAAAGTAATATAAAGTTAAAGATAAGGTTAATAAAGTAATATAAAGTTAAAAATATCCAAAAAATCCCAACAAACTCTCAACGGCTATTTTTAAAAAGCTGTTATTTCGCACCAGTACTAACGACTATCCAGCAGTACAAACTATGCCTACCAGTACTAATTTTAAGCCTGGCAGTACCAACTTTTTGGAAAAATTTGACTCAGTAGTATGAACTAAATTTTGATGAAAAACCATACTGCTAACAACCTTTTTGAAGGGATTAAGTGTAAAGACAGACACTTAATCAAGATTTCGGTTTAATTCAACCTTTGGTTGTGTGAGAACCAATGTTTTCAGTTATAAATAACTATCTATGATCAGATAAACTCATTCAAAGAGCTTTCTTGACAGGGTTTCCAGCTCGTGGCAGTTGTTGCCTCTAACACAAGTTTTAGATTCACGTTTGCTCGCTGTTCTTTCTACCAGATGTCCTTAGACTTACTCATTATACAAAAGTATAAAATGGTAGAAAGTGAGTTATGTTAGTCACTGTCTGAATAACTAAGCCATCAATTCAATACAAACATCATAGTAAGATCTCAAGAAAGAAGTTTTAAAGAACTAATTAACTTAGGTATAAACCTTTGTTAATGAATTCCCAAACTCTGTCCATCATTGACCTATTATGTCAGCAACTTAAGCCACCAACTTCTGCTCACACAATGCACTTGTAAATCCTTTGTGCTTAATCTCCATACCTGCAATTGTTAGTCCAAAACCAAGAAAATAAAGTGCAAAGCACTTGCTTCATAACAGTATAAACATATGACTAACAGTATCAACAAAACAGTCCAAACTTTGTACTAGCAGTACAAAATTATACTTAACAGTACTAATGACAAACCTAGCAGTACAAATCCAAGTTATATACAAAACTACACAGTTTGAAAACATTAAGGGTTAAGCATTCCAATACTTGCTACCTAGTATTGAAATCTTCCTACATCAAAGGCTTTTGTGAGAAGATCTGCAAAGTTTTAATCAGAATCAATTTTAATCATTTGAATCAACTTTTTCTCATTGCAGTCTCTAATAAAATGATGCCTTATTTCTATGTGTTTTGTTTTAGAATGTTGCACTGGATTTTTAATAATACAAATTGTACTGCTATTGTCAATGTATATCATGGTGTTCATAAAATTATACCCATAGTCAAGCAGTTGATTTTGAATCCAAAGCACTTGACCACAACAACTTGCAACAGCTACATACTCAGCTTCAGTTGTAGAAGTTGCCACAATTTTCTGCTTCTTACATTGCCATGATATAAGTCTGCAACCAAGGAATTGACATCCACCAGTTGTTGATTTCCTGTCCAGGCTTGCACCAACATAATCACTGTCTGAATATGCCACCAAGTCAAAAGGTGATTCCCAAGGATACCACAGACCCAACCTAGGTTGACTCTTAAGATATCTGAAGATCCTTTTGACAGCAGTCAGATGAGAAACCTAAGGAGTCACTTGAAACCTTGCACAAGCACAAACAGCAAACATGATATCTGGTCTTAAGGAAGTAAGATACATCAAGGACCCTATGATTAATCTCTATGTGTGGACACCCACACTTTCCCCATCAGCATCTTTAAGGAGAGGTTTCTCAGGATCAATTGGTGTGCTTGCCACTTTAGAATCAGCAAACTGAAACTTTCTTAGTATCTCTGCCACATACTTATCTTGGCTGATAAATATGCCTTCATTAGATTGCTTTACTTGCAGACCCAAAAAGAAAGTAAGTTCCCCCATGGAACTCATCTGAAACTTATCATGCATAAGTTTCTCATATTCAACACACATTTCCTTTCTTGTGGATCCAAAAATAATGTCATCCATATACACTTGTACCAGCAAGATATATTTCTTGTTCTTCTTAATGAATAAAGTCTGATCAATCTTGCCCCTTTGAAATCCATTCTCTAGCAAATAGGAAGCCAAAGTCTCATACCATGCCCTTGGTGCCTGATGTAGTCCATAAAGAGCCTTTACAACCTTGTACACCTTATCAGGATGTTCTGGATCAACAAAACCTGGAGGTTGTCAGACATACACCTCCTCTTCAATAGTACCATACAAGAAGGCACTTTTAACATCCATCTGATAGACTGTGAAGCCCATGAAAGAAGCATAGGCCAAGAATAGTCTGATGGCTTCAATCCTTGCTACTGGGGAAAAAAATTCTACATAGTCTGTTCCCTCTTCTTGTGTATACCCCTGGGCTACAAGTCTAGCCTTGTTTCTGATCACAATACCCCTTTCATCCCTTTTGTTTCTGAAAACCCATTTGGTGCCGATTACCCTCATACCCTTGGGTAAATCTACTAGTACCCAAACCTTCTGAATCTTGAATTGGAGAAGCTCCTCTTGCATTGCTTCTACCCAGCTTGAATCTTCTAAGGCTTTGAGAACATTTTTGAGTTCAGATTGTGAGAGGAAACACACAAATAAACAAGTGTTGGCATCTTCATGCTGCTTCTCTTCATAAATAGTATTAAGAAATCCTTGTTGGTCTGAAGTCATGAGTTGCTTTCTTGTCTTTACTCCAGATTGCATGTCACCAATCACATTATCTAGGGAGTGATCTCTGTGTATCCTTGTGTGTGGTGTAGTGAGAACTGCATAGGTGGGTGATAGATTGTTGATATCCACCTCATCTTCTGAGAAATCAGCAGGATTAGTATCTGATGGGCCAGCAGAATGAGCATTCTGCCCAGCAGTACTAACTTGTGGCTCAATAGTACAATCACCATTGGTACTGTTTTCTTGATTCTCTTGTGCCTTATCTTCATCTACATTGTTTTCATCATCAATGCCTTCCTTGGCTTCATCAGTAGAAGTGTTTATCCCAGTTGAGCACTTGATTGAATCCCTTAGCTTGTAAAGGTTTAGCTATGCTAGATAAATCTGACACAACTAGGTATAGAAACTGTCTTGTGGTTTATCAAACACAATGCGGAATCTTGTATTTGATCTTAAGAGGAACAATGAATATCAAACTAAACACTTCAATATTATTAATAATACGAATACTCTCTGAGTATTAGGGTTTACAACCTTGAAGTTTTCTATCTTAAATCGTATATCTATCTATGCCCTAGGTCCTCCTTTTATAGACTAAGGAGTTCTAGTCGGCTTACAATAACTTTCTACACAAGATAAATCTTTATCGAATCTTTTTTATACTTATCAAAACATACTATACATAACAGCCGACTCTAATACTCTTGCAACACTAATAACATAATAGCAATATTAACTAAATGTTCTAGCAGCATTAATCTTGCAGCAACATTAGTCTTCAATAAGCAGCATTAACTTCTTAACCAGCAGCATTAATAACTTGGTGTATTTCCCATTGTAATCCCTGAGTAGTCTTAACTATGTCAGTAACACTAACTTTAAGAAAACTTCAAAACCCAACACTTAATCCCTTCAAAATGGTTGTTAGCAGTATGGTTTTTCATTAAAATCTAGTTCATACTACTGAGTCAAATTTTTCTCAAAAAGTTTGTACTGCCAGGCTTAAAGTTAGTACTGGTAGGCAAAATTTGTACTGCTGAATAGACGTTGGTACTGTTGCGCAATAACCGTTTTTTGAAACTAGCCGTTGAGAGTCTATTGGGATTTTTACTGATGATTTCCTTATTTTAAGGGTTTCCTTTTTGGATATTTTTACCTTTATAATATTTTATTAACCTTATCTCCAATTAAAAGTTAACTTTTAATCAAAGTCGGTCCAATTGAAACCCTAACAAGCTACTCATCATCTCTTATCTCAATTCACTTTCTTCTTCTACTTTCTACCTTAAAATTCAACTATTCATAGCAGTCAAATCACTTTTTACTGAAACTAAAATGGCTATTTTATCTTTTGCTGATAAACACAATCAAGTAGCTTATTTGGAAAAAGCAGCGGATGACATAACTTTTCATCAGATAGTGGATTTCTTAAATAACTCTTACATAAGGTATTCTTTACTTTTAAATCCCACTATCTATGTCACTCACATCAAACAGTTTTGGCACACTGCTAGTGTCAAAACCTTTGAAAATTGTGACAAAGAGATTAATGCTAAAGTGGATGGCAAATCCATCACTATTACTGAATCATCCCTCAGGAGGCATATCCATCTGAGTGATGACAATGGTATTAGTGCTATGCCAAACACATAAATTTTTGAAAACTTATCCAGGATGGGGTACAACACTGAATCTCAAGCTTTAACTTTTAAAAGAGTCGTTTTGCCCCTCAATGGAGATTTTTCATTCACACCATCCTTCACTGTCTTAGCCCCAAGAAAACCTCATGGGAACAGTTCAGTAGTAATATTGCTACTGCTCTCATTTGCTTGGCTACAGATAGAATTTTCAACTTTTCAAATCTTAATTTTGAAGGTATGGTTAAGAATGTTGATAGTAAATCAAAATTTTTGATGTACCCAAGGTTCATACAATCTATTTTGAACAAACATCAATTGCTTTCACACAAAACAGTTTTCCAAACACCCAAACTTACCCAAAAACTCTTTAGTAATATGAAAATTGCTTCAAGAGGGTATGGTGGAGAAGCAGTACCACTTTTTGATACTATGATACAATCTCAGGGTAAAGGAGCAACAAGCCCAGTTGCCTCCCATCACACACCCACAACATCAGAACCCTCATCTTCACAACCATCTTCATCAACCAATAGGACTTTATCCAGACAGGACTCTGATGTACCTCATCACATAGTGCCTACTCCCACAAGTGTAGCAGATGAGGCTGACAATGTCAGTTTGGAAAGGGCTACTTCTACTGTCTCTGGCTTAGCAGCTGGGCAGGACAGAAGTAACATCAATAAGACCCAATCCATGGCAACACCAGCAGAACCTAGTACTCCTGGTGGAATCCCTAGCCAAATGGAAACTCAGGGTGGCTCAGAAACCCATCATATGATGGATTATAAGTCCATGCCCCATGATTCATCTCTCTCTGAAGGTAATACATCAGGAAGTGTTGAGGGCAGTCTGAAACTAAAAGAATTGATGGAAACCAATACCAAATTGTCTGAGAGGGTGACAACATTGGAAGCTGAGCTTAAAAGTCATAAGAAGAATTTTGGGGTTGTCTATACCAAATTGGTTCTCAAAGTGAAGAAATTAGAGACCACAATTAAGAAACTTAAAGGCAAAAGTTCAACAAAGATGGTGATTTCAACAAGTTCTTCTAGTTCATCCAAAGGTCCAAGTTCAGATGATGGTGAGGAATCTTCCAAACAGGGGAGGAAGATTGCTTAGATGGACCAGGATCCTGATATTGCTTTGGTGCAAGAAGAGTATGACACACAGGGGAGGCAAGTAGACCAAATGGATCAAGATACTGCTCAGATGGATGAAGGTACTGCTGGGTTTGAAAAAGGTACTGCCAGTGTTCAAGGTACTGCTTGTCTTCAGGATTTGATTGTTGTTGGTTATCAAGGTACTGCCAGTGCAGTTTATTCTAGAAAACCTAGAATTTCAAGAGCAGATAAGGGTAAAGCTATGATGACAGAGCAAGAACCTCCTTCCAAAAAGTTGTCCAAGAAGGAACAAGCTCAATTAGCACTTGATGAAGAATTGGCTCAGAAATTCCATGAAGAAGAATTAGCTAGAGTAGCTGATGAGGAACAAATGGCAAGATTTATAGTTGAAGAGATGTATTAGACTGAAGTAGAACAGACTACTGCTCAGGTTCTTGCAGATCAGAAAATGGTTGAAGAGTTACAAGCTGAAGAAAGAGCAAAGTATACTCCAGAAGAACAAAATTCAGCTATTAATGACTTATTGGAGGAAATCAGAAAGAAGCAAAACAAGAAAAAGTCTTATAAGAAGAAAATTCCTTCAAAAAGTGAGCAGTTAAGGTTTATGAAGAACTTCTTAAAGCATCAGGATTACTGGAAGGAAAGCTTTTTCAAAGGAATGTCTAATGAAGATATTGAGAAGGCATACATTAAAGCTTACACAAGAATTCAGAAGACTTATAATCCAAGGTTTATAATTAAAACTGAGCCCAGTCAAGGTGTAAAAATGGGAGCAGAATTATTGGAGAATGAAGATGCTAAGAAACAAAGGACTGAGGAGGAATCAGTTCAAGAAGAACCAGTTGAGGAAGAATCAGCTGAGGAAGAAGAAGAGGTACTTACTGATAAACAGATACAAGGAATGATGGTAGTAGTCCCAGAAGCTTTGAATGTTGATCCCCTTCAAGCTAAGCATCCTATCATAGATTGGGAAGTATAGTCAGATGAGAGAATCAAAGGATAGATAATCATCAGGGTAGGAGGAAAGTCTGAAGTTCATAAGTTCTTTGAAGACTTGATAAAAGCCTTTGACAGAGAAGATTTGGACAAATTGTGGAATTTAGTTCAAGAAAGGTTTAGATCTTCTGATCCTACAGATGACAATGATAAGGAGTTATGGGTTGAGCTTAGAAGGATGTATGAGCCACATGCTACTTATTCACTATGAAGATTTCAAGCACATGATTTGTCTACTACTTGGAGATTATTTGACAATTGTGGTGTTCATCAGGTTGCTACTAAATCAGGAGTACAAGTTTATATGCAAGTAGAAAAGACATATCCACTTAGAGCAGGAACCTTGCTTGTTATGCTAGCTGCCAAACTCAAGGTAGAAGAAGAATCAGAAATGGAAAGGGAACTTGTAAGAAAAATCTATCAGCAAGCAGAAGAAACAAGATCCAGAAGGTAGTGTTTGGAAGATCCTCACAATCCTTATTTAATTCAGAAGAAACTTGATGATTTGGGGTAAATCACAAGTTTAGGAGAGGATTGGGAATTAAATGTTCTGAAGATAGTATTGCTGAGACAGATACACTAACAGTACAAACTGCTAGTGTATAAATGAAGACTGCTGGAATACAACTAACAGTACAAAGTTCAAAGTTAGTACTGCTAGTTATATCAGAAGGTACTGCTGCATGGTTGAACGTTTGTATTAAGGATAAGCATGGAAAGGATTCTGTGTATATCTTAATTAGTTAGAATTATACGGTAGAATACTTATCTTTTAAAGGACTCCTTAATTCTATAAAAGGAGATCCTAGGTTATATGATTAGATATGTCAGTCATAAAGTTTTGTTAGGATTGAAGGTCTTTGTAACCCTAGTGATAGCAAGATCACTCGTATTATTCAAGAAATAATATTGAATCGTTTGGTGTTATTCTCATTGTGTTCATTATTCATATATATACATCACTGTTCCATTAAGAAAATCATAATCCTTCTAAGTGTGGTTAAGTAGATTCCGCATACTTAACTGCATTCACTCAAAGTATCTCATACACGTTATAAAGGAGTAACATCCTAAGTGTATTATAATCCTCTCATAAGTTGTCTAACATGTTGGGAATTACAGATTTGATGATTACAAAACCACAAGCAAGAATGAAGAAAGAAGAAACAATAGGGACCTAATATGTAATAGTTAGATAGCTTTCTTAGTAAGCTAGGGTTTTTGTAACCTCCCTCTATTATATAAAGAGGGTGGCGTCTAGGTTACAAGGAACTCGTTTTATTTTATTAATAGAAATTGTCTCTTCAATGAGAGTCAATTAAACGTGTTTAAGTGTTCGTTAGTAGTAGTAGTTTATTTATTTTATGTTTAATAAAAATAACCTTGTTAGTGATGTTGATTGTGTTGTTCTTATTCCGCTGCGTATGCAATCAATGTTTCTATGATCCTAGATGGGCTAGATCTTGGTTTCACAATTGGTATCAGAGCGGGGGCTCTGGATATCTAGGGATTTACAAGGTTGTTCGTTGTCTAAGATGGAGCAGATTCAATGAAGTCAGAAGCAGTTTTGGAGTATGTATCGTACAGCAGCAGATCTTGAAAATATTTGAGGTAATCGTTATTTATTTCTTTTGGTAACGATAAAGAGCAGATCTGATTGGCCTCGTACTGTTTCGTTATAAATTGATGAATCGTTTTCTTGTCTAATTATTTGGTCTGATCAGTCAAATTAAATTGATCGGTCAGTGATTAAAAGGGTTTGATGCAATTCATTATTTGTCGATTACTGTATGTGGGGTTATTCGAATTGGTTGGTAATTAATTAATGGGACTGATTTTGTCGCTTATGCTATTTATCAATCAGTGAAGAATTGTTTTTATTGGTCGATATGTGATTGGCTGATTCTAAGTGTTTATCTCGTACTCATTAATTGCGAATTGTAAATTGCAATACTCTTCTTGTCGATAAGTGGCATTGATGGCGAGTTTTATTCATAATTGGTCAACGTGGTGTTTCGTACAGTATGGTTATAATGATTGTCGTTATTATCATGGGTCATAAGGTGCACTGATTTTTCGATTATTTTATTGGTGATTGACAAGTGGTGCTACTGTGATTTTCTTATGTACGATGTTTGAGACTGTTATGGATTCACATAATGATGGTGCTGATTGGATTGTGGGGTCTGTAACTCATTAATTCTGGCTGGTGGTGGTTAGTGCTGGTCAGTATTGGTTAATTCTGGTCTCACAATTTTATGTCTGCTGCTCTCACATGGATTCTGCTGCTACTGGTAGTGCTTTGGTTTCTGCTGGCAGTGTTCCAGTTCCTGCTGGTAACACCATTTCTGCTGGTAATATTGTTTCTGCTGCTCGGATTCTGCTGCTATTGTTAGTTAAAAAAAATAATAAAAATAAATTTAGTACTGGTTGGTTCCTGCTGGTTGCTTCGGTTTCTACTGGTTGGTTCCTGTTGGTTTTTTATTTGGTTTTTGCTGGTGGTTCCTGCTGATGGTTTCTGCTGCTAGTGATGGTGGATTCAGTTGGTACTGCTTTTGTTATATTTATTATAGTAGGTCCTCAGACGCCCTTGGATTTTGGACGATGTGATGCTTATGGCTTGGTTACTTTTATTTGGTTTGGTGTTTACGAGCTGTTTAGTACCTAACGTAATGATGTCGTGGAAGGTCCGGGACCACACGCATTATTATAGGGTTTGATCTGGGATCAAATGTGCGGTTATGGATGATGAACGTCCGGGAAGACAATCCATAACTGAAGTGTAATAAACATATCTTGTTCGCACTAAAACAGATAGGGTTAAAGGCATTTGTTGCATGGTTCGTTTTGGAGATTCAGTTCATGGGATAATTCTTAATTTCCAACAGAGAAAAACTGCTTTAAAATGATTGTTATAAAACCGAGGCGATACCACTTTTATAAGAAGGTTTAATGACTTTTATGAAAACAGATTTTAAAAGAATACGTTTATGAAAACAGTGTTTAAATGATTTTCAAAATTACTTAACCTATTTGTACTCTATCTATTCCTTAAAGATTTCTCATGACTCATTGATTTCCTGATATTTGTTATTTGATATGCTTGATCCATATTTGTTCAGTATTCGTTTGATTATTCGTTTAACGCTATATTCTATTCATATAGCTATTATCTGAGTTGGATAATTTATAATTATCCCTTATCATTATTTTGCATGTACTATGCCTATTATGTTGTCCATATTTGTAGCTAGTCATGGGGAGTCCATGGCCGTGCCATTGATGCATCAATGGTATTGACACTATCTGTGGAGGTGGTATTTGGTCCACAGCGTTCCCACTTATGATATATAGCAACCATGGCCGCCATACTTATCATTATTATATTAACGTAGGTATGTACAGTCTCGAACTTGGATATGTATATCTGTTTTGCAGGGAGCGTATGGATGCATCCTTGGTACTTTGTTCAGTTCAGTTATTTAGTGAATGGATTGTGTGTGTGCCATACACCCCATTTCACTTCTGGTACATTGTGAGCTAGCTACTCCATGTACACTTTGCTATGACTTTGCTATGATTATGATTATGATTATGTTTATCTGTTTTGGGTCTATTCATATATCATGTCTAGACATATCTGTTTAGGGCCCGGGGGCATTCCTTTGTTATTTCTGATTCCTTATTCATTCATTTATTTTCTCATGACTTATGGTATATTGTTCAACAGGTTTTCTTAGTTTTGTTTCGTTCATTCGTTTGCTTATTACCTTTCATTATATATATATATATATATATATATATATATATATATATATATATATATATATATATATATATATATATCTGTTCACTGGGCTTTTTAAGCTCAGCCGCATTTTCTTTTCCTGCGGCAGGTTTTAAGAGGGAAGTTGGGTTTTGAGTGAAGAGTGCTTAGGAGCTCTTAGTGGACTGCACTTTTGATAGCTCCCCATGGATTAGAGTTGGACTTGGAGTTTTCATTTTGACTTAATTTGTATCTTAGTTTTGGAAGTTGTTATGTTCATTATTATTATCCCTTAGAATACTTTTGTAACCATTGTATTATTAAAGTCTTTCTGCTTGCGTATGTTCTGTTTGACGCCATAAATGTGACATTCGACCCGTTTCCGGATGGGGGTGTTACATTTTTCCCAAAGGAAAATACGAGTATAAAGGGGCTACGAAAACTCACATCAACAAAGTATTACAATCAGGAAAATAGCAAAGCCCAACGTGTAAAAAAATCCTAACTGCGACCTAAGAACTTAAGTCATTAATTCTAGGAAAATATGATATATATATACTATATGCATATGAGTTTTACAAAGGTTTATCACCCTTAAACACTACTAGTGTGGTTTTATAAAGTTACGTAAGTCAAAAGTTTGAGAAAAATGAATTAAACGCGTTTACGATATCAAATCTTTAATATAAGAGTTTATTGATTTTAAGCTAATCTTTGAATGAGCGTATCTTCTTCGTTTCAAGCTCGTTTTTATCCGTTAAACTCTCTAAACGTAGGTGATTATGTCTACTTTCATTATTTCAAGGCCTCGATTCGTGAAAACATATTTTGGGTGGCGGTTTATAAAAATTCATAATTGGACCTGCTGTTATTGTTTTCAGAAAATTTTCCAGCTTCATCGGGTTATATCTCACTCGTTTTCGAATGAAATCAATTGTTTCAAAAGCCTATTAGGTTGAGCGTTTTTTTAGTCTGTCTTCCAAAAATGTAATCCATTTTTATTATTTGTATACCAATAATTTCAGAAAATTAAAAGAACACAAGGGTGTCAGGTCTGCCAAAATCCAGGAAACAAAAAGTTCAAGAGGCTCGATTTACAAAACCACTCCAAAGATTGTGCTAATTATGTTTGAGATCTGGAACTTAGAATTGTGTCGGTTTTCACAACCGATTACATATCACTTGTTAAAAGAATAATAAAGTGGTGTGTCAAATGGCTTTGCCAAAAAAAAATTATAAAGTGGTTTTCTATTATGAACTAGTCTACTGAAAATCAAAGACAGATTTTAAGGTTTTCTCTCTTAACTTTAAATTCAATTTTAACACACAAGCCAAATAATGGAGATATAAAAATGACATGAGATGATAATAGAAATGTAAATAAGTATGGAAATGAGTTATGAATGCCTACTAATTGTTCGTGAATGAATGGTGAACAAGAACTCAAAGAACAATTATGAAAAACCCTAAATACAAGTACTAAACTCTAGTTTATAAACCAAACCCTTAACCAAAGTTAATCCAAAAACCAAATGCTCTTGTTTTTGTGTATGTACTACTGTGAGTGAGTAGAGGGAGAAGAGAGATTTGTGAGTTTTAAATGTGTGTGTAGATTAATTCCAAAGTCATAGGTAAGTTTAAGGAAGGTTCAAAAGGGTATTTTGAAGTCACAAGACAATGTAAGTTTAAATGTGGCAAAAAGCCAAAGAGTGGCAGTCTCTGAGGCCTCCTTGAGTTGGCCACAACGAGAGGGATGGGTGAGGGGTTTTTTTTTTTTTTTTTTTTTTCCTTTTTTTTTTTTTTCTCTCAAGACTTGTGATTTCTATGCTAGTAATTATAGGGTATTGTTGAAGTTTGAGGTGAAAAGAAAATGTTGGTATGTTTACAAATGGAGGGTCGGTTTATAAGAAGAAAAAGGGAGAGAATTTGTTAAAATTTTTTACAAGTATGTGTATTTTTGGGGTAAAAGGGTTTAAACCCTGGTAAATATATTACGCCAAAAACAATGAAGTACAATTGACATGGGTGACTCCCATGCCCTCAGCCCGTTACATAGGCGATTTGACTCTACAAATGTAACTAAGCTAAACAACTGCTAAACGCAGAAAAACCAATTGCATTTAAATTACAATCTAAATGTAAAAACAAGGATCATAAAACCAAATCCATAGTGAGCGACTCTGTCATCAATGATCTTTATTGCTTGACCCACGAGTGCAACACCAACTTCCACTTCCATAAGCACTTCCCATTGATCCAAAAAGGACCAAACCAATACAACGACTTGATCCAACACCTCATTTGCTACAGCTTTAATGGAATAAAACTCTAGCTAGGAATGTAATCCAATGTATCATGTCATAGACGCAACATAGGGTTAAGAAACCCTAACTTACACACAATGGCACGAACAGCGTACCATTGAACTTCCCCAATGGCTCGTATGACATACCACATACCAAGTTGGAGCGTCAACAAATCACAACGAATTCCAAATCAGCCCCAACATCCAAGAACCATTGCATAACAGACCATAGACGAGACTAGGGCTTAACAAACCCTAACTTACAAGTTCCGCCTAGCAAATCAACCAAGCAGACCCACAACTGTCCAATAGGGTTTTAAGAACCCTAACAACCAGATGAACGATACCTAGGGTGTTACAAACCCTAACCTCAACAACCAAACTCACTCGACCAGATGTAGCAGCAGAACAGTATGTATTCCAGGTCAGAATGAGATAAACATAGCATATAGGGATAAAAATCCCCATACCCATACATCAATCACAGCCCAATAGATGTGCAAAGTAATACAGGACTGTGATAGGTAGGTTTTTGAACAAGCTCCCTACAAACTTGAGTTACAACTCTCATGAAACCCACTTACAGTACACTTGAATCTGTTGCAGCAGAACATGTATTAAATAAACGATCAGACCACAGTCAAAAGATGAAACCCTAAAAAATTAGCGTTTCGCAATAATAGCACAGCCACCAACCCACGATTGCATGTTAAAGAATTGGTAATAGAATCGAATTTACATGCAAGAATCAAACCGACCAGAAGCAACACATGAATGATAATTAATAGAAACACCAACCGACCCACTAAGAGTGATGGACCAATAGGAATCGGAGGTAACAATGAAGAACACATCAAACACAAAACAAAAAAAACGAATAAATTAAAGAAAACAACAGCCCCACTATCATGAAACCAGTAATAATCTACAATTATTAAAGATTTATGAAACGTAGGAACGAAGTTTTATCAAACAAAGGGATTCGTTTTTTTTTTTTTTTTTCGCCATGGAGAGAGTCGCTTTTAGGGTTTTTTTTTTTTAAGAAGAAAAAGGGAGAGAATTTGTTAAAATTTTTAACAAGTATGTGTATGTATGGATACATAGTAGTAAGGTGGTGAGTTTGGTTAGTTATTATACATGCATGCATGTTACTTCGTGCAAGTTTCAACGACTTACGTAAAATTTATAAAAAACGAATGTAATTGACTTATAAAATATGCATGTAAAAGTCATATAGTAAATATTTGATGTAGACTAAATTTAGTCTAGTGTCAGTATACGTTCAAAGTTGTTTTCCATTTTATGCCATTTAACCTAACGGTTTTACGTAAAGGCAAAAAGTCAAGTATTCAAATAAAACGTTTCGAGTTTATGGACAAGTATGAACTTGAAAAATGTGAGTTGCTATAGTTTTAGTGGACGTTCAAGCTATGATGCGAGATATAGCCAGTTTTCCAACTCCTAACATATACACCATTGACAATAGACAAGAAATAAGTGATTAACAACCATGTTTCATGCAATCCTAAGTAAATACTAATTAATTTAGCCTAGCATAGTAATAGAGAAACAAGTAATACACATAATCAATTAAGGTTAAAAATGATTGATTGATGATAAAACTTATCTCAATAATACATAGAGTCTTAAAGGGCCAAAAAATACCTAAAAACTGATAATACTCGACTAGGGTTCGGACTCCAAAGTTACACATTTAATAACAAAAAATATTCGTTTGTATATATAGAAGACAGTATACGAGTTTAGAAAACAGTATATTCGTTTGTAAATGATCAAAAGTATACGAGTTTAGAAGCTAAATGACCTTTAAAAAGCGTATGAAATTATACCTCATTAGTGATAATGGAGAATGTTAAGTGCAAGCTGCTGTCATTTAAATTTAAAAGATCTATATCTACTATGAATGTTGAGAAAATATGGAAAATTAAATTGGTAATGAAGTAATATGGGCACGATCAAAGAAATGAAAAAACTATGTTTAATAAACAAACAACCTCTGTATAAATTATTTAGGATTTTAATCTCTAAAGGAAATGGTAATTGCATATATAAAACCCAAAAAAGCACCACCCTTGTGAAACATAACATCGTACGTTAACCCTATACATAATTAGATGCCTACGGAAAATAGTTTACAAATAGATATTTGGCCGTGTCTCAGTAAGAAAGTGATTACGAGTCAAACACTACAACGTTTTCCACTTTTGGCGACTGACAAATTCGTCACTAAAAGCTTTAGCGTTGACATGACGTCGCAAAAAAGTCGTCACCATAGACCCGTCATTAAAATTTTTGGCGACGAAAGTCAAAGGCATTTAGCGACGAAAAGTAGGGCCCACAAAATTCTCATTCAACGATTGACCGAGTGGGGCTAACAGGCTTTTAGCGACAACGCAGCCAGCAGGCTTTTAACGACAACATGCATCGTCTCTAAAGGTATATTATAAAATAAATCAAAAACAATTATTTATATTATTAATTAACTATATTATATATAAAATAAAAATTATAAAATAATAATAATTTATTGACGGGGTCCACACTTTTATCGTCGCTAAAAGTCTAATCGGAAAAATTGATAACCACTTGTAGCGACGACGTGTGTCATACGGCTAATAATTTCATGTTTCCTTTCTTTATCAAATTCAAGACTAGTTTTCGCAAGGAATCCAAAAATTAATTTGAACAAACCCTTTGTAATAATATTCTTTTTTGGATTTATTCGCTCAAATTTGGCATGATCAATCGAGTGTCTTCATATTCAATCGAATGGAATCATCGCATTTCATTAAATGATATTGATAGCGCATATACGGAAGAACGTCTTTTAAATTTCGCAAGTCCAAATACGAAAGTATTAACGATACATGATGTACTACCGTATTCATAATTAACTACCTTTACAACTTAAACACATTTTTACTACCAAAATAATTTTTGTAATTCATTAAATTATTAATTTTGTCAATAAACTAATTTCATATACTTTTTAAAACGAGTGGGGCTTTTAGCAACAGCATATAGCACTTAAAAATCATTATTTAATCTTTTTTTTTAATTAATTTTTAATATAAATAAAATATAGAATCTGAAAATAACTAATGTTTAATTGATATACACTTTTAGCGACAACTTGTGACGTCGTTAAAGGTCTTGGCAGGATAAATTGGGTTTAGGAGGGAATAACCTAATAAGAAATATAAGAAAATTGAAAAAAAAAATTAATCTAAAAACATTTATTATTTACTTAATATATACTTTTAGCGATGAAAGGTGTCGTCGCTAAAGTGTGTCGTCGCTAAAAGTGTGAGTCCCTCGGTCAAACTTATACCAAAAATCTTCGTTGAAAGAGTGGGCCCTGCAAACTTTTAGCAACGACATGCGTTGTCGTTAAAAGATGGTCATCGTGTAAAGTGGTTATTGTTGTAGTAAAAGGTCCAAAACTAATACACGACGTGTGTGTTTGTTGTTCAAGAAAAACATATTAGGGTACGATGAAACATTAAAAGAGTAAACTATTAAGCCCATGCCACTTGCTTATAGTATTCAGGGAGTGAAATGAAATTAAATATATATACGTTGCTAGCTTCCGGTTACCCACCTTTTTTCGAATATATGCAGATCGATCGCTAGACATCTAGGTATATAAACTCAACGTATGCATCTAATTTAAGAAATCCAAACTAAGCCCGATGAAAACAAATATGGAATTCTACACGCAAAAACTGATATTTTGGTGATTGCCTTTTTATTAATACTCGATCATAACGCCAATGCTTGTTAGTTGTTAACCTGATTTTTTCGAATGGCGTCATATAAAAGCAAGCCAAACTAGCAAGAAACGATGGCCTCACAACACTAAAAAAAGGCTGAATGTACACATTTATATCTCCACACTTGAATAAACGTGTAAATTTTTCTGTTTTTACCATACTTATAAATGTATAAAAAATCGATCACACTTACACATGTGTCAAATAAATTGTCCACACATAGGCATGTGAGTTTACAAAACAAAAAAAAAAAAACAAATCCCCACAAAACTAACAAATAAAATTACACAAAAAGAAGTGTGGACTCTCATTCAAAGTTACAATTTTTATCCTTCAAATATATCCACCTTACGTGTGTAGTCCTTCGTTATAACCAACTTAATCATTTTTACCAAGGTTTTTAAGATCGGTATCCTACATAGGACCGTTTTCGTCTTTGCAAGATCTCGTAAGATCGGATCGGGATCATAAGATCCTACTATAAAGTTATTCTTTAATAATCTTTGTAATATTATTCAAATATACAAATGTTGTCCTAAATGATGAATATAAAATGTTTAAGAAGAATCACATGTTCTTTTTCATACTATATAAAAACATAATACATAACTTTGTAGTTTTTTAGTTTGCGGTTCAAGAAAAGTAAGATCGGATCATATTAGATCTTAAGATTCTATGGTCAAGATCGGGATCCTATAAGATCTTAAGCATACTAAGATCCTTCGTAGGATCCGGATTATTTTCGCTTTGTAGAATCGTAAAAACGTAAAATCCTAAGATCAGGATCGGGATCTTAACAACTATGATTTTTACACATTCTAAAAAAAAAGGTTTATCAAACTCATAAAAAATCCCCAAAATTCAATCTCAAATATACTCAACTCTAATGAAAGTCTTAAAATTCATTACTTAACTCACATTTCCATCGACTCATTAAATTCAATCTCCCTCATAATTCGTTATATTAGTTCATTTAGGGTTTCAGTAATTCATTTAGGCGAAAATAAGCAGATTCGACGGTTAGGTGATAATAAGCTGAATACATTCGTTAGGTTTCAGTAATTCATTTAGGCGATAATAAGTAGATTCGACTGATGATTAGCTTATTTGACGGCGATTTAAAGGTTAGATAACTTAATTTTATTTGCTTAATTTTATCGATTCTACTGATATGTTATTTGTAGCGATTATTGTGAGCTGAGATACGTGTAGGTCGTATATATGTCATAGTTAATGTGATTTGTTTTGATAATAGTAATAATGCTCGTTGTAGGCGACATGATACTTGATATGAGGTTTGTTATCCTTTATATCTATCCTATCATACTAACTAACAATCAATAATAATCAAAGAGAGAAGAGTGGTTCTTGAAATCTAGTGAGAGAAACTAGAGAGATAAAGTTTATTACACACTAATCTTCTTGATACAACCCAAAAGCACCAACCCTTACAAATGGGGAGGGTGGTGCTATTTATACTTTTTTCAATAAGATGGATGGGCTTGGCCTTTATTTTAACTAAATATTAACATATTAGATTAACTAAAAGCCCAATGACTATTTTAACTAATAAATACAACGACACGTTACAAAATATATTAACGACAAATGACCATCACTTTTTTATAAATGCTAACAATCTCCTACTAAGAGATGGTCATTCAAATGATGATCCGTGTGATTAGGTCTTTTGTCTTCATTGTCTTGAGTGTTGTGTGTCGTTGTAGAATAGTCTTGCTTCTTCGTTCCTTCATGCTGTGTGATCTTCAAAGTAATCGTCTTTTGTTTGTTCTTTCCTTGATCAACATCTTCATGTGTTTAGGCATCGTATCCTCCAACATACTCATACCTCTTGAGCTTCATACTTATTTCTTCCTCACTTGATACATGAACTTGTTCTTGACATCTTGATTAGCTTCTTGTCTTTGTCATTTACACTTTGTCTTTAACTTGATCATTTTGTCTTGAACTTTTACACTTGAGCTTTGTTGAGGATGATCTTTATAAGTATGAGTATGTGGAGGTGAAGATGTTTGATATATCAGATGATGGCGTTCGGTCTTTCTCCAGGGGACTTTCTTCAGTAACTGCTACGTGTTGAACGAACTCACCAATCGATCACGGTGGACTTTTCTTAGAGAATCGACCACTACGATTGTTTTACTTGTTGATGCAAATAATGTTTTAAAACGTTATTTATATCTTTCGATTACTTCACGTTTTGAGGATGACAAAATGTGAAATCACGATACGTTAAAATCAACGTAAACAAGTCTTTAATCGGAAGATCCCGTTTCTACGCAAATCACTCTTGAACAAAGTTACAACTTGAACTAGTGATCAAAGAAGTGAATTTATGTTTTGAAAATTCACATTTTAAATGGGACAAAACATTTTTTCAAAAATACACATGAAAAATTATTTTTGAAATATTAAGAAATGTTTTAATGGAAAAATAAGTTTGAAAATCACAACAGCTATTTTCCCCCCCAAAATCAGCTCCAACCTTCCCCAAATAAGTTTTCACCAGAAAAGACAAAATTTGGAGCGTCCTAGTCTACGACGGCTCCACGGTTCCTTTAAATTTAACGGAGCCGTGGGGTATTTAAAGGAGCCGTCCGTACCATTTTTTCTGTAACGTTCAGATTTTTTTTGCCTATAAATATCAACCCCTTTCACAGTTTTAGGCACCCTTCACACACAGAAAAATCCCCTAGCTCAATCCACTCAAACCTTTCACTTCTTTAGATTAGTTTTCTTTGTTTCAAGAGTGATCCAATCATCCTTCAAGTGATCCTCTTCATACCTCTTGATTAGCAAGAGAAGAACACAAGTATCCAAGAAGATACAAGGTGTTATCATTCCTCTTCCAAGTGCAAGAGAAGAACACAAGTATCCAAGAAGATACAAGGTGTTGTCATCCCTCTTCATTAGCAAGAGAAGAACTCAAGTATTCAAGAAGATACAAGAGTTATAGTTGTTAGGTTTTTGTAACACTTGTTACAACCTTGTTGTATCTTTGCATACATCAAGCTTTCTTATCTTTTGTGAGTGAGAGTGAAGATCAAGTGTGATCTATAGAGATAGTGAACATCTCTTATAGCCATTGGGCTTGTGTGATTGATCAAGAAGATTAAGGGTCGATAGATTAGTGTTAGTTGAGTAGAGTGAAGTGAGTGTTGATCATTGTGACCGTGTTGAGATCTTGGTGATCTCTTGAAGCCATTGGGCTTGAGTGTTTGGTCACGTGGACCTTGGTAGATTGGTGCTATCTAAGATTAGCACTCGACATCTAGCTTAGTGTCGGTAATTGGATAAGCGACGTGTACGGTTTTCTCCGCCTGAAGGGAGGTTGTTGATATAGTGTTTGAAACTCTCGAGTGTGGTACTCGGGGAGTGGAGTAGGGCGAAGAAGAGCTTCGTAGCCGAACCACTATAAATCCTCTGTCTCGGTTTGATCTTTCCAACTCTACTCTTTACTTTCATTAGTTTATATTAGCTAGCTTATGTGTGTAGTTCATATTGGTGTTGATTGATTACACATAGAGTTCGAATCAAAGTTTCCAATAGCCAACTTTTAAAACAAGATTTTTAAAAGGATTTTTTAAACCGGTAAACTATTCAACCCCCCTTCTAGTTTCCCACAATTGGTATCAGAAGTCACGTCAGTCAAGATTTTAAAGTATATCGTATTTTAAAACTTGAATCGATCAATGGATTCCGACAAATATCTAGAAGGGCAATCTCTGCAAAGACCACCACTTTTCGAAACCGATTGTTTTATATATTGGAAAACAAGATTCGAAATGTATGTGAAATCAAAAGACATTGATCTTTGGCATGTTATTACCGAGGGTGACTTTCAACCTATTCAAATGAATCCGGAAACTAAAAAGGATGAAATAGTTTCTTATGATAAACAAAGTGATGAACTTAAAAGGAAATTAGCCAAAAATAATGAGGCTAAAATGATGATTTATAATGCTTTGCCTAAAAAGGAATTCGAAAGAATTTTCATGTGTAATACGGCAAAAGATATTTGGAAATATTTGTTAGTCACTCACCAAGGTAATAACCAAGTCAAAGAGAACAAGATAGATCTTCTTGTTCAACAATATGAACAATTCTCCATTTCGGAGGATGAGTCAATAGATAATGCTTTTGCTAGATTTAATACTATTATCACTAGTCTTAAAGCTCTTGATGAAGGTTATTCTATGTTAATATTTTAGTATCCATATTAGTCTATAGTTTATAGTATAGGGGCTTTAGTGAAACATTGGTTCATGTGTAGTCAAATAGGAATGACTATATGTTGGTTTCATGCATTATACAATGCATAGCCGACTATAACTATTATATATAGGGTGTCAAACGATAGGCTTATTCCGAGCATTCGAGAGTCTAGGTTTTCTTCTTTGTTGCAGCCGGTTTCAACTCCTTTAAGAGTTGGTTTACTTCCCCCCTCATCTCTATAATAAAGAGGTGAGGGGGGAGGGGTCATTGTACATCATTCTTTCAATACTAATTATTCGATTAGGGTTATATCACGTGTATTTACTTTCTGTCGCATAAGTTCTTAAAGAGTGTCATGTTCTTGATTTGATCTTTTTCGCAAACTAAATATCAGGTTGTTGGTGATCGCTAATAACCAACATTCTAGTAAGAACTATGTTAGGAAGTTTCTTAGAGCTCTACATCCTAAATGGAGAGCAAAGGTCACCGCCATAGAAGAGTCAAAGGACTTGGTGGCATTGTCACTCGATGAACTTATAGGAAATTTGAAAGTTCACGAGATGATCATCAAGAAGGATTCCGACATTGTCAAAGGCAAAAGTGACAGAGTTAGATCTCTAGCATTAAAAGCCAAGAAGGAGTCCAGTGATGAGGAATGTTCGAGTTCCGGTAGTGAAGATGAAGAGTACGCACTAGCCGTTAGGAACTTTAGAAAGTTCTTTAGGAGGAAAGGTAGATTTCCTAGACAACCTCGCGATGAGAAGAGGTCATCCCAAAGAAATCATGATGAAAGAAAAGGGACAAGTGATAGGAAATGCTATAGATGCGGAGATCCTAATCACTTCATAGGTGAATGTCCTAAGCCACCAAAATCCAACAACCAAAGAGCCTTTGTAGGAGGTTCTTGGAGTGATAGCGGTGAAGAAGAAGAGAAGAAGCCTAACGATGAAAAGTGCCTAATGGCTCAAGCTTCTAACGAGGTACATTCTGACTCTTCTTATTATAGTGATAATAATTCGTCAATAGATGATAGTGAATTGCATGACGAATACAACAAACTATGCGTAGTTAGTACTAAGATCTTAGGTAGAAACAAAAAACTTAAGTTAAAACTACAAGAACTAGAACTACAAGTCCTAGAACTAAAAGATCAAGTCAAAAGACTTGAGAAAAACAAGGAAGTAGACTTAGGATGCGGGTCATGTATAAGTCTTCAAGTAGAAAATGAAAAACTTAAAGAAAATGCTTTAAGAATCATTAAGTTTGATGAAGGAACTAAAACATTTAATGATATACTTAAAAACATTAGATATAGTGAACATGACCGTGCGGGTTTAGGTTTTGACCCAAATCAGGCTTCTACAAGTGGTACCAAATAAGTTAAATTTGTAATGCCTGAAACGTCTAAGTCTGAAGGGGACGGCACCACTAAAGGTACAGACGGCACCACTAAATTTAGTGGTACCGTGGTACCGTCTGGTGCTGAAGACGAAACTGGGTCAATCTCAAAAAGTAGCCTAAGTCCTAAACCAAGTCACATAGTTAAAAATAGTTCTAGTATGTCTACTCCAAGTAAAGCGGAGGTCAAAAGCTCTTACAAACCATTGTCATCTCCCAAACATGGATTTGTAAAGCGTGACACTAGGTCGACTACTCCTCCGCCTAGAAAGGTGAACTCTCCCAAACCTCGGTCTAGAACTCCTCTACCGAGAGGTAACTTTAGAAGACAAAATCATCCAAGTAACTTTCCCGTAACTTGGAATGATCGTCCACCAAAAGGTTACTTACTATGGGAAATGTGTCCTCCATTCTCACATCCTAAACTAACGCAACAAATGCGTAGGATGTTTGACTCTAACAACTTTGGACCCATGAGATATTGGGGACCAGATGTTTGAACTTTTGTTTTGCTAGGAAAACATGAGTGTAAATAAATTTCGGAGTCTAACAAAAGGAGTATGATGTGTTATCAAACAAGTCTGGTGACGCAAAAGTCAAGTCGGGTCTTATATGCTCAACATTCAACAAAGGTAGTCTAATCCTCTAGTTTTAAGAGCAACACCTCAGGCACAGGTATGCTTTCTTAAAACACCCTTTGTTAGTAGTAATCTTTGGCATGAAATAGTGTAGTTAGAATCTAACATGGTAGGCACTATAACACAGAAACTTTATTCACATCTCATCATGTCAAACTCAACTTGTCCAGAAATGTTCGATGATCGCTTGAAGATCATGCGTGACAAGTTTGAATTAAGCATTGATGAGTGAATCAAGTTTCTGATGCGTGGTTTTGCGACCTTATAACAGGTTTTACCTCTCGAGGGATCTCAAGAGGCTTGCAATCCCCACCAGGCAGTGTACTTGACCGATGTAGTATAGTGTAGTCGCAAGTACCGGGGGATTGATCGTTCTCTAGGGGAATAGTGTCGTTAGGATTGAAAAACTACTCTAATAGGTCTAAGGGTGAGGGAAGATTCTTTTTGTATTTTTATATTTTTTTATAAAAGCAAGTAAAATATCGGGTTTGAAAGAGTGGGCGGAATTAGTTGCTAGTCAACTAACCCAAATGACTACAAATGCAAATAAAATAAAATAACTGAAAATGAAAAGGTCGTGAAACTTATATGGGGAGAAATATGTTTACTTAGATTTCCTTACTCCCTAACTATCTTTTACCGGTTGATTAGTGTGTATTAATTGCGTGGATGACGGGTGTATTCCTTAATACCAATCGTGGGGTGGCGTACGTACTTCCCCAACTCTACAAGCTCCTACTTCACTCCTATGTCGAGCCGGCTAAGAAGCTCCTAACATGGGATCACTAGAATTCGCTCATGCATTAAATACAACCATAAAAATCTTAGTACGCATTGGTTCATGTTTCTTAAGACGTTCAAGCAAGTTACCGTATAGGAGGTTAGCCAGTTTTCTTAAGCCTAACATCGATAAACAATCATCCAATACAATTAATAACACACTAACAACCAATAATCAATAGTTAGGTTTCATTAGATCTAAGAAAACACAAGATAAATCTAGCCTAGCAAGTTAATCAAAAGACAAGAACAAGATATAATCAAACAACACATAGACATATTGATTGATTAAGTGATTACTTATCTTCAATTAAACATGGGAGATCCAAGGGTATAAAAACCCTTAAAAATGGCAGAAATTCGTCTTAGGGTTTCTCCTCACAAAGTTGCACACCAATGACAAAAAATTTCAAAACTATATATAGAACTTAGTAGCTGACGGCGTCACGTTATAGATCTTGACGCCGTCACCTCGCCGTGGCTAGGGTTCCCGGATGGTCTTCCTGACGCCGTCCCTCTTTAATCCTCCAAAATCCGCTCTGGCTTATCAAGGCTTGACGCCGTCAGAATAGGGCTTGACGCCGTCTCTCTTTAGCTTAAACCGTGATGGCCTTGATCACCTTAAAGGGTGACGCCGTCAGATTTTCTATTGCAAAACTCTCTGGCGCGTCACGTGTATTTTGCATATCCACCTCTTTTGCCAAGCCTTGACGCCGTCTGGAACAATTCTTGACGCCGTCAAGTGTACTTTTCCAGCAACTTTGAAGACTTTGTCGTTTTCTTCACTTTTATGCTCCAAAAACGTCCAAAATGCTTTCTTTTCTAGATTTCTTCTCCAAAGTACCTAAAATGACAAAAGGAATGATTTAGGGCAATATTTGATCAAATAAATACGATTTAGGGCTTAAATGACCCCCTAAAAGCGGTACACTTTTCGCTTCATCAAATACCCTTACACTTGAGATTTGCTTGTCCTCAAGCAAATGCGCTTTTATTCTAATCAAAATACAAGTTAGGGGTCATTTAATGCTAATATAAAAGTAATTACAACAAATAGTCGTTCCACTTTAATCATAATTAGCACGGAGATTACAAACTAGCACCTCACAAGTAGTGTTTAGATACTCACATCTCTCAGGTGTCATAAAAGTGTATCTCATAAATGAAAACGGATAATATCTCTCACTACCTGTCATAGCAAATAGATTACCATAGGCTTGGGAATGGATCAAAAACCTTCTCCACTGGG
This sequence comes from Artemisia tridentata subsp. tridentata, assembly GCA_021014915.2. Classification (NCBI taxonomy): domain Eukaryota; kingdom Viridiplantae; phylum Streptophyta; class Magnoliopsida; order Asterales; family Asteraceae; genus Artemisia; species Artemisia tridentata. Next base: position 262,175,909 of record CP139501.1, on the reverse strand, counting down.
CGTAAGCACCTAAGATAAACTATCAAAGAGGGCTTTTAAACGGGTTATAACGTTAGGTGTAGGGATATGATAAACACGGATTTGTTGGATAAGGGATATTTTACTGGTGGCGAGTTAAAGATCTTGATTAATTACATGTACAATATGGCGTTGCTAAGCCAAGACTAGACTCGACTTAAGCTAAAAACAAAATAACAAAAACATAAAATAAACATAAAATGAAACGGGATGGTAGTCCGTATGTTTTTTTCTACTTTTCTTTTTCTCATTTTTTTGTATTTTTTTGATTTTTTTTTTATTTATTTTTATTTTTTATTTTTTATTATTTTTTTAATACACTCTTGCCCTACCATCCAAAATAATACATCATAGGGGCGTTGCATTCCCCTTACACTTGAACTTTTACATAACTTTACAAATAACTATTCTAATGACTCGAATTAAGATAATCGAAACACTTGGAGTACTTTTAAAATATTTAGCACATATGGGGATAATAATGTTGTTCTTCCCCATTACTCCATTACACTAGTACTTTACCTATGAGTCCCAATCGTCCCAAAACAATATGTACAAGGATATGACTCGACTTAGCAACCATGTAATCAATTAGATAATTAACTTGGGGTTTAAACAAATGATGTCACAATAATGCACTAAAAATGAGTGCACACAAGGTAAGCTAAGGCGATTTGGGTGTACATTTAAGTGGGGTGTAACAAATTCTTCCTTTAAGTAAAATGCTTAAAGTTAGAAACGAAAGGATAGGCTCTGAGGGGTGTACTAGGGGTATCGTGTACTAAAAATGAGTACAACGCAAAGGGTGTGGGAGAATTACTTGACCAATGTAGCCAATGTAATTATAACAAAAACACAGGTGTAAAACAATGGGTTAATCCTAATGCCTCTTATCATGTAGTAAATCTAACTACACGAATGTAGTCTCACTTGTGGCCTCGGAATGGTCCTAACGCAAGTTCTAGAATCTAAGTGCTACCAGTACACACATCATAGCATAAATGCTTTTCCTACCAATTCTAGGGGCGAACCTCACATATTTGGGGGTGGAAAATTTTTTAGTGGTATGGTTTTGTGCTAGTCATATAACTCCTATCCATGAGACGCTCATTAAGATCAAAGTTTCACTCCTATATGTTGTAAAAAAATTTAAATTTGGCACTAAAATTGCCCTAACAGGTATTTATCTCAGTTTTATTACACATCTACCATTAAACAAACAAAAATCAAGCGTAATGGCATTCTCTAAAGTATCGTACTTTACCCCCTTACACTTAAGATGAACATTGTCCCCAATGTTCAAATAACAAGATGTAAAAGTAAATAAGGTAAAAGAATGAAATCAAATACTCCCCTGATTCGTTTGGTGGATAAAGAGGTAACATGGTTAGATCTTCTTCCAAGAGAATGTAGAAGCTCCAAGACTACAGCATCGCCAAAAGCTAGATTCCACATACATTTCCTTGTCCAAAATAACCTGTTAAACCTGAGAAAACAAACACGAAAACCTGCATAACATCGGCGGGATAAATTCTATATAAGGATATAATGCTTGTGGAATGATAATTTTGCAGATTCCTGGAGTTTATAAGTTAGAGATTTAATAAAAACTTTTTATGAAAACAAAACTTTCAAAAATTTCAGAAAATTAAAACCTGACGCCGTCAGGTTGTAATGCCTGACGCCGTCAGAAATGATCTGACAGAATTCTCATGTTAAGTTTCCGGAAAATTTCTGGAAAAACCTATACCTTACTTCCTGGAAATCCTGCAAAACATCATTATGACTCGATACAAGCATTTGACTCAAACAAATACTAATATGTATGTTAATTTATTATTGTTATGATTCATGTTCATTTGTTCTAATAAACCGATTTGGATTTCCCTTACACTTAACTTTTGCAAAATACCTTTATATGTAGTTAAGACGAAGTTAAAAACAAGATAAAGCATTTTCACAATTTAGTTTTGAACATGAATCAATAATAATAAAAATTAAACACACATACGGAAGCAAATAAAATCAAACAAACAAATAAATAAACACACAAAGCAAATAAAGCTTGGGTTGCCTCCCAAGAAGCGCTTTTCTTTATTAACGAGTCTTGTAGCTAGACTCAAAGTCCCCGTATATTACGTGACTCCATCATTGGTCACGGTTCCTAGGCCATTCTCATTTCCGGTTTTATATTCCGGTCCTAATTTCAAACAATCCTTGTAGAAACCGGATATCCTTTCCATAACATAGTCTACTCCTTTATTTCTATCCTCATCATTCCTATAGTAGACCGCTTGCTTAAGCTCCTTCTCAACATTTGACAAGTGTTGGAATTGCTCTATCTTATATGGTATTTGGTAGTTTACCTCATCGGTCTCATCCTTAAATCTAACTATCCCTAAGGAAGGTTCATAAGTCATTCTAGAGACCTCAACAAATGGTTTTCCAAAAACTACTTGAGTTAAGGATGCATCGACTATTGGGCGGATATCTTCTACAATTACAAAGTCGGTGACATAGGTGAAGTTTCCTACATAAACCGGTAATCCCTTAACTCTTCCCGTGAAGTTACTCATCCAACCCTTATCAGGGAACATCCTATACCCAAGTTGATTTTTCATTATTAAGTTGTAGTGGGCTCTAGTCATGATGTTTATGGGCGATCTAAGGTCGATGTAAGCTTTCCACACATGCAAATGTCTGATGTTACATGGTATGTTGAGATTAGAAGGATCGCCTATTTTTATGATTGGTCTACCTAGGAAGTATGGTGTCTCGGGGTCATCGAATAAGTCTGTATGATATGCGCGCTCTTCCTTAGTGGGTAGCCTATTGAAGTAGTCCTCATCATCATCTACTTCTTCAATCTCACTTTTCCTAACTTCTTTATCAACCTCGACTTTCTTAACCTCATCCTCAGGTTCACTATTATCCTCATTCCTATCAATTGGTTTAATAGTGACAATGTTGACGAAGTGAACGTGTTTGGATGAAGAGGGGTCTTTTACTTGGGGTCCGCTATTTGTGTTCCTAGCGTCCTTATGTGGAGGTGATAGCACTTGGTTATTGAGGGCTTTCAATAAGTTGTCAATTTTATTGGTCATCTCCGTTTGTTGTTGATTGAATTCGGATTCAAACTTGGCCAAACGAGCTTCTTGAGATGCCATAAATTGGGACATCAATCCTTCAAAGTTATTGGTACTACCATTGCTGGAAGGATTGTTGTTGAAAGTACGGTTCGAGTTGGAACCGCTTGATTGGAAATGATTAGTTGGGTTGGAAGAATTGGTTTGTTGTGCATTTTGGTTTTGTTTCCACCTAAGGTTTGGGTGATTTTTCCATGAGGGGTTGTATGAATCACCGTAGGGGTTTGGCTCGGGTTTGAAAGTGTACCACTTGTCTCCCGCTCCGTCGGTACGCGAGGATGCGTAGTCCGCAAAAGCTTGTTCGGGGAGTTCCATGCAATCACGAGTGTCGTGGGGACCACTACATAATTCACATGAAGAAGTGATTTTGTTCACTTGGCTTGAAGGTTTAGGAGCCTCGTAGGATTTCATACGAAACTTGACTTGGTCTTCAAGTTCTATGATCCTACGGTCGGAAGTGCTTGAATTGTTCAAAGGTAAAGATATTGCCTTGACCGTTTTATTCAAATCACGGGGATCACTCCAACTTTCGTTGTCATAAAGAGCAAGATCTTCTAGGAGAGACCATGATTGTTCCGTACTTAGATCACGTAGCTTACCACCGGCCGATTGGTCAATGGTTTGCCTCGTGGAGAGATTGATATGGTCATAGAAGATTTGGACTTGGAGCCAAAGTTATATGCCATGGTGAGGGACTTTTTGGAGTAAGTCCTTGAATCGAGTCCATGCCTCGTAGAGGGTTTCGCCTTGACGTTGTTGGAACATCAAGATATCATTTCTTAGCTTGGTAGTTCTTCCTGGTGGGAAAAACTGAGCAAGGAAACGAGTGGTGAGATCATCCCAAGAGGTGATGGATCCTGCGGGTAGACGCTCTAGCCATTGACTAGCTTGGTCCCGCAGAGAGAATTGAAAGAGACGCAGTCGGGTCGTCTCTCGAGTGGCAACATCAAGGTCTATGGAATCAACGATTTTGAGAAAGTCCTTGAGATGTTGGTTAGGATCTTCGGAACGAAGTCCATGCAATGCGCATCCGCTTTGCACCAACCGGATGGTGTCGGATCGCGAGGGAGTGACATTGGCTCCTTGAGTGAGCTCAATGGTGTTTCGATAGCCATGGTGGCTAGGACGAGAGTAGTCTCCTAAGGTACGGGCTCTAGGAGGTGGGTATTGTTGTGGTGGTGGGTTGTTGGGATCGAGGATATTACCACCTTCCATGATGTCGGATGGTAATGGTTACGAACAAAGAAACGAAGAAAAAAGATAGACTAAAGAAAACCTAGAAAAATAAAATAAAAATCTCACTAGAAAGGAATCTAGTGGGTAGACCTAATAAAATAAAAATTCAACCTAAACAATAACTATTCCCAGGCAGCGGCGCCAAAAACTTGATGCGTGGTTTTGCGACCTTACAACAGGTTTTACCTCTCGAGGGATCTCAAGAGGCTTGCAATCCCCACCAGGCAGTGTACCTGACCGATGTAGTATAGTGTAGTGGCAAGTACCGGGGGATTGATCGTTCTCTAGGGGAATAGTGTCGTTAGGATTGAAAAACTACTCTAATAGGTCTAAGGGTGAGGGAAGATTCTTTTTGTATTTTTATATTTTTTTATAAAAGCAAGTAAAATCTCGGGTTTGAAAAAGTGGGCGGAATTAGTTGCTAGTCAACTAACCCAAATGACTACAAATGCAAATAAAATAAAATAACTGAAAATGAAAAGGTCGTGAAACTTATATGGGGAGAAATATGTTTACTTAGATTTCCTTACTCCCTAACTATCTTTTACCGGTTGATTAGTATGTATTAATTGCGTGGATGACGGGTGTATTCCTTAATACCAATCGTGGGGTGGCGTACGTACTTCCCCAACTCTACAAGCTCCTACTTCACTCCTATGTCGAGCCGGCTAAGAAGCTCCTAACATGGGATCACTAGAATTCGCTCATGCATTAAATACAACCATAAAAACCTTAGTACGCATTGGTTCATGTTTCTTAAGACGTTCAAGCAAGTTACCGTATAGGAGGTTAGCCAGTTTTCTTAAGCCTAACATCGATAAACAATCATCCAATACAATTAATAACACACTAATAACCAATAATCAATAGTTAGGTTTCATTAGATCTAAGCAAACACAAGATAAATCTAGCCTAGCATGTTAATCAAAAGGCAAGAACAAGATATAATCAAACAACACATAGACATATTGATTGATTAAGTGATTACTTATCTTCAATTAAACATGGGAGATCCAAGGGTATAAAAACCCTTAAAAATGGCAGAAATTCGTCTTAGGGTTTCTCCTCACAAAGTTGCACACCAATGACAAAAAATTGCAAAACTATATATAGAACTTAGTAGCTGACGGCGTCACGTTATAGATCTTGACGCCGTCACCTCGCCGTGGCTAGGGTTCCCGGATGGTCTTCCTGACGCCGTCCCTCTTTAATCCTCCAAAATCCGCTCTGGCTTATCAAGGCTTGACGCCGTCAGAATAGGGCTTGACGCCGTCTCTCTTTAGCTTAAACCGTGATGGCCTTGATCACCTTAAAGGGTGACGCCGTCAGATTTTCCATTGCAAAACTCTCTGGCACGTCACGTGTATTTTGCATATCCTCCTCTTTTGCCAAGCCTTGACGCCGTCTGGAACAATTCTTGACGCCGTCAAGTGTACTTTTCCAACAACTTTGAAGACTTTGTCGTTTTCTTCACTTTTATGCTCCAAAAACGTCCAAAATGCTTCCTTTTCCAGATTTCTTCTCCAAAGTACCTAAAATGACAAAAGGAACGATTTAGGGCAATATTTGATCAAATAAATACGATTTAGGGCTTAAATGACCCCCTAAAAGCGGTACACTTTTCGCTTCATCAGTTTCCTTCCTTGCACATAAGTAATCTTGCCTAAATTAAGTATCCCTTTAAACTTATGTATACTATATGTATGAGATACATAGTTAAAGTAATAGTCTTTATTGACACTGACGCCCATATCCACAAATACGAAACTCACAAGAGACGAAGAAAGTGAGTGCACGGATATAACTAGGTTAGGGGCATAATAGGTAAAGTAGTTTACCTAACAGCAAGTAGGTCCATTATCATGAATAGTGTTGGCTTTGTGCCCACTTGTAAGAAGTGTCCCAAAACCTCTTACATCAAAGTGTTTAATGTATCATACCATACATTAAAGATACTACACACTTGAGATTACAATATCTTGAGGAGATTGATGTAGAAAATGTTTCTATACAACTCTGATAATGTGAGAGTTAATGTGGATTGAAACATAAAGAGTAATGTTTGTACCTTCATAGGTTGATTTACAAACATCTTGGTTCCCCAAGAAACAAACTACTCTTATTGTCTCCACGGCCGAAGCCGAGTACGTAAGCGCCGGAAAGGCATGACAACAAACACTATAGATGAGGCAACCCCCTATGAAGAGTAGCAGTCAAGATGCCATTAGACTTGACCGGGAACCCTGTAGTTTGCTCATGAACGAAGCTCGTCGAAGTACGTCATCTCCTCCGTCTCTTGAATGACAACATTGTCAATTCACCAACCAATACGTTCTCGTCACCCCACTCATGACTATTTAGATAATTCTGTCGAATTATTAAAGTCATCGTCCACCTCTCTCCTCATGACCTCTTAATAATTCACTTGAAATATTAACGTCATTTCTCACGGCTTGTTCTATGACTCATTTGTCATTTCACTCACATCGCCTCATGACTCTTAAGTCATTCCTCTCATCCCGCTTATGACTATATTGATATTTCAATGGAAATATTAAAGTCATCTCTCGCGTCATATCTTATGTACGTTTTATCCCTTCTATGACTCCTCAAATATTTCACGGGAAATATTGAAGTCATTCTCCATGAATCACCCATGACTTCTTAAGTCATCTATCTAACTCATCTCATGACTTTTAGAAATTCCTCTAGAAGTTCTAAGTCATTCCCTCACAACTCGTCACATGACTTCTTGAATATTTCACGGGAAATATTAAGTCATTCCTCGCGTCTCGTATTCCGACTAATTAAATATTTCATGGGAAATATTATAGTCATCCTCCAAAACTCAACTCATAACTTCTATTTATTTCACGGGAAATACTAGAAGTAAATCCTCATCAAATGACATCTTAGTCAATTTCCTTGGAAACACTAAGGTGATTTCCGGTCATCCCATTTAATCGTCTTTCGTCAAAAAGTTTATTAGGTATAAACTTTTTCCTCGTGTCAAAAAGTCTTACTAAATAAGTAAGATTAATCAGCCAAAAGTCAAAACGGAAGAAAAATTGGACCATCAGATATACGGCTCCATTAAAGAGCCACGGCTCCATTAATGTTTAATGGAACCGTGGAGCCGTGCATCTGAAAAATGCGCCCATTTCCCTTTCTTCTGCACAGACTTTCCTAACACACCCAAAAATACTTTCACTTGCTGTCAAAACCGAACCATAACACCTTAATTCAACTAAACTCTTGCAAATCAAGATTGAGGCATTGGAATCAACAAATCCTAATCACAACATCACTAATTGTAAGTAAATCACTCTTAATTTCATTTAATTTGAGTCTAGGGTTTGTTCTTGAGTATAAATCCGAATTGGGGATTTTCAAAATTTGTTAAACCCTTGTGAAATTAAGACTAGGATTAGACAATGTAGCATTCACTTGATTCCCTAAACCTAGGATTTCCAAAAACCCATTTATGTTGCAAAACCTAATCTGAAATTAATCACTAAATTCGGATTATGATTGATTATTTGCAATGGAATCATGTTTAGGATGATTAAAATTGAGTTAGGAACGTTTTTCATTAAAAGCTTTTCAAGCTAAAAGCTCGTTGGCGCCATATTGAGGCGTTTGCCAAACACCCCAATTCGATCATTTTTCGAAAAACTTCACAAGTCTAGGATCATGAAACCTTCTTCATGCATTGTTGATGCAAATTAAAAACGTTTTTGCATGCATACATGAACTCTCAAATATGGGTCGAAGTACATAATTGATATGTATTGTTCGACATATTTGATTGAGCAAAAGTGAAGTTAGGAGCGTTTGGGTAATCTCATTAGGATAGTTTTAGAGTCGAGATTGCCGCACCTTCACATTGTTTGCATTTAGGCACACACACTAGAAGTGTAATCATTAAAATGCAACGAACTAACATATACAAAAATTATTTTTTTTTGTAGACAACAATGCCTCGAAATGATTATCAATTAACCCGACATTACATCATTGAAACACTTGAAAACCCAAACATTTCTGATGAACAAAAGGCTTATTTTGCCAAAGTGCTAACACGATACATACATGAAGGACGTGTAGTCGATGCACTTTATGTCATGTCAGACAAAGTCAGTGCGTGTTTTCCTTCTATTCGGTTCGATTGTTTATACACAATAAACGATCAAATATGTCCCCTTTTCGTTCTCGAGTTTTACAGTCGTGTCCGTACCTACACTAACTCTGACGAAAACGTCTTTCTTGATTTTTGGATTCAACACCAAAATATCACCCTGTCTGTTACTGACATTGGTCAAATTCTCGATGTTCCCTCTCATGGTCAGTGTGCATTCACTAACGACCATTCTTTAGAGTCTCTTTACCACAATGTTGAGATCGAAGGTGCTTATAGTACTGAAATTCCCGACATTGATGTAATCAAACAAATAATCCAAATTCCTCGAGTTACCAACACGTACCAAAAACGTGATGGTTCCATTGTCTTTCTCGATCCACACAAAATCTACCTCAGGAAACTCCGTCCCGACCTTAGAAGTTAGGAGCTTCTTCTACGTGAAAATGTGTTAAGCCTTGCGAGCAACCGTGATCACGTATCGGCAAGTCTTGCCCTCATGCTCTACTGTCTCAGTATCGAGGAACCATTCAACCTCGCATACTACATGGTCAAACGGATGGCCAACATCCATCGTCGCTCCGATGAGCTCATGCCATACGGCATGCTACTTACTCGTTTGTTCAGGTGGGTTATGGAACATTTCCCACATCTTCAAAGTGTCGACTATGTCCTAGTCAATCGGGTTATGAAACCACTTGGTGGACCACAATGTCGCACAAAGCAACGTAAGGACAAAGGGTCCAAACGTGGTGGTAAATTCACTTCCGACATTCCTCATTCATCCTCTTCCTTCAGTCACGAATCATCATCTGAGCCTATGGATGAGGACGACGATGAGGTGAACGAAGAAGGAACGTCCAGTTCTCAAATCCCTTCTCCCGACACCTACTTTCGTAACCTTGACACTTCGTCATTCCAACCAACCTCCAACCTTGAGTTTGGTGACGTCAACCTGCCTAACCTAATGAGAAGGCAAACTGTAATGTACAATCGACAAGTCTCAATGCATGAGCAAACTATCAGGGGATTCAAGTCCATCGGCAAGGCGATCAAAGGGCTTGGGAACAAAATTAAGAAGTTGGGGAAAAGAAAGGATTAGATGGAAATAACTTAAGTAGTTGATGAACTCAAATAAGTACATTTTATTATCATCATTTATCCTATTTATTTGACTTGTTTTATTATATTATACATGAGAATCGATACATTAATGTTTACTTTAGTAATTCTCAGGTAAAAACAAGCATTATGTGAAACTTGGCGATTTTGGACTAATTATGGAGCAAAACAAGCGAGATGTTAAAAGTCTACTGAAATCCAGAAGATGCGCCATATCTCACTCAACAGATACGACGCAATATCATACTTAGATGAATTCGAAGACCATTGCCTGACTTTGAAGAATGCGCCGCATGCAATTCTGTCATGCGCCGCATATGAAACTTTGGTCAAAGAAGAAGATCAAGCTCGTTCTACTCCAGATACGCCGCAATATACTTCTAACATACGGCGTATCACTATCAAGATTTCACCAGTTACAATCCAAGACAGCTAAAGTACATGCGCCGCATACAAAGATCAAGTTACGCCGCATCCGAAGACGGTGTACGAATATTCCTGAATATATTAATCTTGGACCCCACGCGAAGTTAAGTCAATGCGCCGCATCTATCAAGTCAATGCGCTGCATCGATCCCTTAGATAGAAACTATAAATACCCTAAGGTCAGACGAATTTGAGATATACATACAGAGAGACTTTTAGACCTAGAGATAACCCTAGAGCCGAATTCAGACGACCAAGCAGCACAAGACACACCTCAAACAAAGATACAAGAGCTGTAAGAAGGTCCTGCATGTATTCAATTCATTAAGTAGTTTTGTTTTATTGTTTTAGTACACTTTAATTCATCAGGATTGATGGGCTTATGTCATGTGACTACGGAAGATCATGCACTCCCCTTAATATTGCTTTCCCATTAATTAAAGTTTATATGTTGATGTCTTTGGTGACTTTTATTAGTGCATTGATAACCTCTGTGTCTAGCTGAGTCTTGCTTGGGTCGCCATGCCCCTTCCTCGCCTATTTGTTTTAGCGTCTCTTGAATAAATAGGATAGACATAAGTAATCATTAAGGGTTTACTCGCCGATAAGATTAGAGCCAACGAGAAATGTTTAATTATATACACTTCATATAAAACTAGCAATAAAAAAAGTGACAAGCTATTTAATTATCAGGACAATTCTTCTTATTGTCTCGAGTATCTATCTGTGTACGTGTGTGCTAATCGCTGATTCGTGCTCATTAGTTTAGTTTTCCACTTAATTATAACCAAACCGTGCCAGTTTCTCAGGCTGAACCCCCTTGCGTTAGATTAGGTTGTATAGCTAACTTAGGATATTAAAATACTGATTAGAATAACTAGATAATACGTTCCACTCTTAGTGATCGACACTCTACTTACCATTATATTCATACTGACCGGGTACACTGCTCGTTAAGTGTGTGTGTTATTGATAAGTCGGCTAAATATAAATTTAAAACTTGAGTAGGCATTAATACTGCTAAACCGCAACGACACATCACGCGCATCAAGTTTTTTGGCGCCGTTGCCGGGGAGTGAATTGTTATTATCTGTTAATTTGATTTAGTATTTTAATTAGGTTTTTCTTTTTAGTTTTTTTTAGATTCTAACCACTAACCCTGTTATATATTAGATAGATTGCATTCATTGTATAATTTGCATATTTTCTGTTTTTTTTGTGTGTGTTTTTGTTTGTTCTTATTTTTGTTTTTCTTTTTTCTATTTTTCCGCATTCTGCTATCGTTGTATTGTGCTAATACAAACGATACGGCGTATTGCGTTTAATTTTTATAAAATACAACGCGTTTAATAAATTCGAGTACGACGCATCTTTCCCCAAGATACGGCGTATTCTGTTTTTAATAAGAAATTTTTCTAAACCCTAACGCCATACGACGCATCTGTTTTAACAGATACGGCGTATTTTCTATTTAAATTAAAAACAGTTTTTCGAATTATTAAACAGAAGCGACGCATCGATCTTTATCGATACGGCGCATCTACTAAATCAAAAATCTTGTATTTTGAAACGTAACGAAAATACGGCGCATTAGCTTTTGTTAATACGACGCATTTAATTTTAATAAATATAATCGATTTTTGATAATTTAAACTTGATACGGCGCATTCTAATTCATAAGCGGTGTATCTGTTTTCTGAATAAAAGTCTGATTAAATTTTAACGAAATAAGATACGGCGTATCCAACTTTCTGGATACGGCACATCGTTTGCAGATATCAGCAACTTTTATTTTTCTTATTCCCGAACGGAAAATATTCTAACTTACCCTTACACTAGGAAGTTTTTACTTTGAAATCTACCTGTCTTTAATTTTCAGGAACAAAACAATGTTCGATATTTTCCCCAACTGGTTCGGAAGACCCCAAAGAAACCTTACCATGGAAGAGTTTGCACTACTAATCGCTCAAGCAAATGAAAAAGAACATCATGAAGCAAGAAACTTTATTAATGAATTCAAAGGCAGTCATGAGCTGTTACTAAAGGAACAAAACAACATGATTAATGGATTGGCAATTGAAGTGCACCAATTGTCAACGGTGCTTAACAAGATTCTTTTGGTAAAACACGATTTGAAAGGGATTACAACTAGAGGCGGAAAGTCAACCTTTCAAATTGGAGAGACACCCGAGGATAACAGCACAAACAAGATTTCCCCTGAATCTATATCATCTGAGCAAGAGCAACCAAAAGAGACTAATCCAGAACCTGTGATTAGAGAAAAACCTTCTGTTGAACCTAAACAATCAACACTACCTTTTCCACATAGGGTAAGGAAGGAGAAAGAAGATGCCTATCAAAGGAAGTTCCTGGAAAATCTCAAGCAGCTGCAGCTAAGCATACCATTTATGGAAGCCCTAGTGCAAATGCCAAAATATGCTAAATATCTGAAGAGCTTGCTTACAAACAAGTCCAAACTTGAAGAGGCTTGCACTGTAACAATGGGGAAAAGAAGCTCAGCAGCATTGCTCAACAAACTTCCATCTAAGGAGAAAGATCCAGGGAGTTTCACTATTCCTTGTCAAATTAAAAATTTACATATTGGAAATGCTTTAGCCGACCTAGGAGCTAGTATAAGTCTTATGCCCTCTTCTATGTATGAAAAATTAGGCCTTGGTGAACCAAAACCTACTAGGATGTGCTTAGAGCTAGCTGATAGGTCCATACAATACCCATTAGGAATAGCTGAAAATATATTAATAAAAGTTGATAAATTTGAATTACCTATTGACTTTGTTATCCTCGATATGCCCGAAAATTCTAGAACTCCTATAATATTAGGACGACCATTTTTAGCTACTGCTAGGGCCATGATTGATGTTTTTAATAAAAAGATAACTCTTACCATAGGAAAAGATGAGGTTGAATTTAATATGGAACAATCTATGAGTAAAACTAATTATGAAGATGATGAATGCTATAATATCGATGTTTCTGATGACACGATTAATCAATTTACTCAGAAATTGTTAAAAAGTAATTTTCTTGATTCTTTTCTGCTTAAAAATTTAGAAAACACAATCACTATAGAAGATCAAGTTGATGAAAATACTTTTGATAATAATTTCGCTGTTGATTCCGCTGTTTGTAACTCCATACGGCGCATCGGAAATATCGATGCGGCGCATTTATCTGATGACAGCAACGATGTAATAGAAGAACAAGTTTATTCCGCTAGTGCTAATAAAATTGATGATGTTAAACCTGTGCTTAAGGATCTCCCTTCTACTTTGGAATATGCTTATTTAAATGGGGACACTAATTCACCCGTTATTATTGCATCTGACTTAACGCCAAAAGAAAAAGAATCCCTTTTGCAGGTACTATATAAACGAAGAGGAGCATTAGCATGGAAGATGTCTGATATTAAGGGAATTAGCCCCTCATTTTGTACACATAAAATCCTTATGGAAGATGAATTCAAACCTACTATCCAACCCCAAAGGCGTTTGAATCCAAAAGTCCAAGATGTGGTAAAAATGAAATTGTGAAATTACTTGACTTCGGACTTATCTACCCAATTTCCGACAGCTCGTGGGTCAGTCCTATCCACGTTGTACCAAAAAAAGGAGGAATGACGGTAGTACTCAATGACGACAATGAGCTAATCCCTTCAAGAACTGTTACTGGATGGAGAGTTTGCATCGACTACCACAAACTCAATGATGCTACGCGAAAAGATCACTTCCCTCTCCCATTTATTGATCAAATGTTAGAAAGACTATCAGGATATGATTATTATTGTTTTTTAGATGGTTTTTCAGGTTTCTTCCAAATACCCATTGCCCCCGAGGATCAAGAGAAGACGACTTTCACCTGCCCTTATGGAACCTTCGCATATAGGAGAATGCCGTTCGGACTATGCAACGCCCCTACTACTTTCCAACGTTGTATGACGGCTATCTTCCATGAAATGGTAGAGGACTTTATGGAAGTCTTCATGGACGACTTCTCGGTGTTCGGTAACTCATTTAGTGATTGTCTCTTTAAACTTGATAAAATGCTTGCTAGGTGTGAAGAAACTAACCTTGTTCTTAATTGGGAAAAATGTCATTTTATGGTTAGAGAGGGAATTGTGTTAGGACATAAGATTTCTGGGAAAGGTATAGAAGTCGACAAGGCTAAAATTGATGTAATTGCCAAACTACCTTACCCCACTAATGTAAAAGGTGTTAGAAGTTTTTTAGGGCATGCTGGATTTTATCGTAGATTCATAAAGGATTTTTCAATGATATCTAGGCCTATGACCCAATTATTGCTAAAAGATGCGAATTTTGATTTTTCTAAAGATTGCAAAAAGGCGTTTAATATACTTAAAGAAAAACTAACTACTACACCTATTATAATTTTGCCAGATTGGAATCTGCCTTTTGAACTAATGTGTGATGCTAGTGATTATGCTGTTGGAGCTATACTTGGCCAAAAGATAGAAAAGAAATTTAAGCCAATTTATTATGCTAGCAAAACATTAAATAATGCCCAAGAACATTACACCACCACGGAAAAAGAACTTTTAGCAGTAGTTTTTGCATTCGATAAATTTAGGTCATATCTTATATTGTCAAAAACTATGGTTTACACTGACCATTCTGCTTTGAAGTATTTGTTCAATAAACAGGATGCCAAACCAAGGCTTATTAGGTGGGTTTTATTGCTCCAAGGATTCGATATTGAAATTAAAGATAAAAAGGGTGCCGAGAATCTAGCTGCTGACCACTTATCTAGACTTGAAAACCCTGATATGGAGGTACTTGATGAAAGGGAAATCGCTGATGACTTTCCTGATGAACACCTTATGATGGTAAGAATTAAGAGAAACGATAATACACCATGGTATGCCGACTATATAAACTTTATTGTTGCAAATGAAATTCCAAAAGGGCTAACATCCGACGAGAAAAGAAGGTTTCTAACTCGCGCTAGTGAGTATATTTGGGATGAACCTTATGCCTTTAAATTTTGTCCTGACAATATTATACGAAGATGCGTAGATGGAGATGATATCCCAGCAATATTGGCACATTGCCATTCAGGGCCGACGGGGGGACATCATGGTGCAATTATTACAAAAAGGAAAATCCTTGATGCAGGATTTTATTGGCCCACTATGCTGGATGATGCAAAAGCTTATATAAAAGGATGTGATGCGTGTCAACGATCCGGAAATATTACATCAAGAAGCGAAATGCCGCAAAACTATATCTAAGTATGTGAAGTTTTCGACATATGGGGATTGGACTTCATGGGACCATTTCCTGAATCTAAAGGTAATAAGTATATTTTGGTTGCTGTTGATTACGTATCAAAATGGGTCGAAGCGCAAGCGCTACCTACAAACGACAGCAAGGTAGTGCTTAAATTTTTGCAAAGTTTGTTCGCTAGGTTTGGAGTTCCTAAAGCATTGATTAGTGATAGGGGAACACACTTTTGTAATCACCATCTAGGAAGAGCTTTGCAACAATATGGAGTGTATCATAGGGTTTCCACTGCATACCATCCTCAATCCAATTGGCAAACTGAAGTAACCAATAGGGCTATAAAACGGATTCTAGAAAAAATGACTGGATATAATCCGAAAGGGTGGTCTGACAAGTTAAATGATGCTTTATGGGCATTTCGTACAGCCTATAAGACACCAACATGATGCAATCCATTTCGTCTTGTATACGGAAAAGCATGCCACCTACCGGTAGAAATAGAACAAAGTGCATATTGGGCTTTGAAGAAATGTAACATGGATATGGAAGCTGCAACGAAGAACCGTTTCATGGAACTTAATGAACTCTACGAACTAAGAGATGAGGCCTACAGAAATACTAAGATCTACAAAGAAAGAACTAATAGATGGCATGACTCGAGGTTACATGGGGATAAAATGTTTACTATTGGAGAAAAAGTGCTACTATTTAATTCTCGATTAAAGATGTATCCAGGTAAACTTAAATCAAGATGGACGGGTCCGTTCGTTGTCAAGAAAGTGTATCCATATGGGACTATTGAAATATGCAATAAAAATGGTTATATATTCAAGGTAAACGGGCAACGAGTTAAAAAATACTTTGATAATAAAATTGAGGATACTGAGAACGAGGTGGTGGAGTTTGAACCCGAAGTATTGGAATAAGGAGCTGAACGTGAGTCTAACTTGAAGACTCTGGAATAAAGACAAGTGCTGACCGGGAGACAACCCGATGGAAAATTTTTTACTTTTCTGTTCTGTGTCGAGTCTGTCAGACCTGCAGAAGATGCGGCGCATCTCCATCATAAGATGCGACGCATCACCTGCACTGGTCATATCTTATTTCATTTTCTGCATTTTTATTTTTGACTTTAAAACTTTCTGTCAGTTTATTTAATGCGGCGCATCCCTGGTTAAGGATACGACGCATCTTTTATTCTGATTCGTATTTATTCCAGGCTCGATACGGCGTATCTTCTTCCATAAGATACGGCGTATCGACTGACCTGGTGATTTACAGTTTAATTTTTTAGGTTTTATTTTTACTAACTACTAATGTATTATGCAAGTTTGAACCTTCTTAACTCAGGTGTGTTAAAGTCTAAATGGTATTATAGATTCCTGCATTTCTGTGGATACATCATTTATGAAGCTTAAACGTTCTCATCCACAAGAAAGTTGATTTTTGCTCTTATACGAATAATGGAGGATCATTCCGAGCAAATCTCAGGGGATTTTTTCAGTTCTAATTCTTTTATTTTCCAGTTTTTAACCTTTAACACAAACAACGAGGACGTTGTTTAACTTAAGTGGGGGGATGGAGAATTAGAACACTTACTTGTCCTAAACTTTTTCAAAATATGCTTAAAATGCGCTTAATATATCAAAATTTAAAATTTATTTAGCATGTTTTTGTTTAAAGTCTAAATTACATAACCACACACATAACTCTATTCTTTCAAAAATATTAAAACTTTAGTGTGCTGGTGACTTGTAAACTTTAGAACTTGGCTTGTATACTATTCGAGACCACCATAATGAGTATTATCTATATAATTGGAGTGACTTGTCTAAATTGGTAAATTTCTAGGATTACACCCAAATAGCCTTTATATGTTATGTGATATTAACTAACTACACTGGTTAGTTAACCCCCGTATAAACCCTTTGTTTACTCTCACTTTTAGAGTAAGATACCCCTAGAAAAACCCTCAGAGCCATTCCTTTCGTTTCTTATACCTTTGTTATAATGTTTCGATACACCCTTACACCTTAGCCTACCCTGTAGATTAAAATCCGTGGTTAATTGCTTTAGGCAAAGTGTGTTTCCTTACATTACCTGTGTTCGCGTGCGTAATTCATTATCTTTTGTTAGGTCGGGAAATTGCACAATGCAATTGGTATGAAAGTAAATATTGTATAACTTTTAGTTTATTTTTCGTGTGTTTGCTACTTTCACTATTACAGTTATTTCTGAAAGTATGAAGAGTATGGAAAAATTATCCGGAAAATAGTGATAGAAAAGTTGCGAAATTTTACACATATATGTGATGTCAAAAAAAAAAAAAAAAAAAAAAAAAAAAATTGAAAAAAAAAAATAGAAAAGAAAAAGAAAAAGGAAAAGTTGGAAGTTTGTTTTAACCAACTTATGTAAAGTTTTGTATTAAGTGGGAGATATCACCACTATTTGTTGTTGTATATTGTATTTATGGATTGAATGGGAGTTGGCCGTTATGGGAACGCCAACTAAGGTTATTCTTTGATTGAGATTTTGTTGAGTATAATTCGTGTCTACCTAAAGCGTGTGTTTCAAGTGTTAAAGCGTGAGTTATTCAATGATATGAGTCTTATTCATGGGATGGTTAGGAAAGTGATTAACCACACTTAGGATTTTAATTTATCTGTTTTGTTTATTTTTTATTTTACACCAATTTGTATCCCAAATATTATCCATACCCTATATCATTCTTCATCCAAACCTTTGATTTATTGAGATTAGGGATTTGAGCAATCTTAAGTATCGTAGTCGTGGATTCGGCTATGTATTTATGATTTTGTCGCCTTTTTTGATATAATATTATTGGTGAAGATTACTTGGTCCTATCTTTAGCCTATTCGAGTTAAGGATTTGAGCAATTGCAAGTATCGTGGTCGTGGATTCGATCATGTATTTGTAATTTTGTCGCCTTTTCTGGAATGTGAGATCGATAGAGATTAAAAAGGATGATCAACCCTTAACCAACAAACCCTCTTTACCGCTTTAGACTTGTTACTCCTTGGCTTTAGTGGGGGAGATGCGTATACTTGCCAAGCCTATGATAGAATATTCGTCACGACTAAGCAACTAAACGATTTAGAATTGTTTTACATTAAAAATTATTTTGGTTTCTACTTCGTTAAGTGTTTGGTTGTGTGATTAGGACAAAACGAATACGTGCTTAAATATAAAAATAAATCCTAATATCTTTTAGGATACATTCTCATACGATTAATTCTAAGGTTTACTTGGGGACAAGTAAAGTTCAAGTGGGGGGATATTTGATGAAATCAAATAAGTACATTTTATTATCATCATTTATCCTATTTATTTGACTTGTTTTATTATATTATACATGAGAATCGATACATTAATGTTTACTTTAGTAATTCTCAAGTAAAAACAAGCATTATGTGAAACTTGGCGATTTTGGACTAATTATGGAGCAAAACAAGCGAGATGTTAAAAGTCTACTGAAATCCAGAAGATGCGCCGTATCTCACTCAACAGATACGACGCAATATCATACTTAGATGAATTCGAAGACCATTGCCTGACTTTGAAGAATGCGCCGCATGCAATTCTGTCATGCGCCACATATGAAACTTTGGTCAAAGAAGAAGATCAAGCTCGTTCTACTCCAGATATGCCGCAATATACTTCTAACATACGGCGTATCACTATCAAGATTTCACCAGTTAAAATCCAAGACAGCTAAAGTACATGCGCCGCATACAAAGATCAAGTTACGCCACATCCGAAGACAGTGTACGAATATTCCTGAATATATTAATCTTGGACCCCACGCGAAGTTAATTCAATGCGCCGCATCTATCAAGTCAATGCGCCGCATCGATCCCTCAGACAGAAACTATAAATACCCCAAGGTCAGACGAATTTGAGATATACATACAGAGAGACTTTTAGACCTAGAGATAACCCTAGAGCCGAATTCAGACGACCAAGCAGCAAAAGACACACCTCAAACAAAGATACAAGAGCTGTAAGAAGGTCCTGCATGTATTCAATTCATTAAGTAGTTTTGTTTTATTGTTTTAGTACACTTTAATTCATCAGGATTGATGGGCTTGTGTCATGTGACTACGGAAGATCATGCACTCCCCTTAATATTGCTTTCCCATTAATTAAAGTTTATATGTTGATGTCTTTGGTGACTTTTATTAGTGCATTGATAACCTCTGTGTCTAGCTGAGTCTTGCTTGGGTCGCCATGCCCCTTCCTCGCCTATTTGTTTTAGCGTCTCTTGAATAAATAGGATAGACATAAGTAATCATTAAGGGTTTACTCGCCGATAAGATTAGAGCCAACGAGAAAGGTTTAATTATATACACTTCATATAAAACTAGCAATAAAACAAGTGACAAGCTATTTAATTATCAGGACAGGTCTTCTTATTGTCTCGAGTATCTATCTGTGTACGTGTGTGCTAATCGCTGATTCGTGCTCATTAGTTTAGTTCTCTATTTAATTATAACCAAACCGTGCCAGTCTCTCAGGCTGAACCCCCTTGCGTTAGATTAGGTTGTATAGCTAACTTAGGGTATTAAAATACTGATTAGAATAACTAGATAATATGTTCCACTCTTAGTGATCGACACTCTACTTACCATTATATTCATACTGACCGGGTACACTGCTCGTTAAGTGTGTGTGTTATTGATAAGTCGGCTAAATATAAATTTAAAACTTGAGTAGGCATTAATACTGCTAAACCGCAACGACACATCACGCGCATCAGTAGTTTTATTAATATAAGTATTATGATTAAAATACTACTAATAGTTTGTGGCATTGTTGCTTAATACATTAACTAGCTTGATGTTTTTCCATTTAACACTTGAACATGATTAATTCTCTTGTTAATTAATCCTCATGTTGGTTTATCTTGCCTAACTCATGCATGTTAGCTTATTTTATTACATGCACTAGATGTTAAAAATGCTTGTATTCATGCATGCTTAATAGTTACCTAAATACATAGATGATCACATGATCATGTTAGTTGCTAGTTGAAACTAGCTTTAGGAATTCTATGTGTTTAGTGATTTGAGGCTTTGAGATTTGCAGCCAATGGATTCCCCAGAAATTTCCCCATTTAGGCTGCCTAAAACCTGCAGACCTAGAAAGAAGGTCAAAAGAGCCCACGGCTCCATTAAATAGGCCACGGCTCCACTAAATTTAGTGGTGCCGTCGTACCTTTAATGGTACCGTGCCTCTGGAAGACGAATTTAATAATTCTCTTTCACTTTTTGACTTTCTTTTCCTGAAAAACTGCAAACAAAACCTGATTCCCATGCACCCAAATCCCCAAATTCAACATCCTTTTCAACCTTGCATGCTTATGATTTGGCTATTTAAGCTAACATCATGCATTGCCATCCTTACACCCATCCTTACACCTTCACACTCACCATACAACCATCATGAGATCAAGAGTATTCAAGAAACCTAGATTCAACATCAAACCAACCAACCAAACTACTCTAGTTGATCAATGGATCAAGAGTATTGACACACCTCAATCATCAAAACCTATCACCAATGACATTGCCTTCATTGATCTCACCTTGGATGATGAAGATGAAACCCACACACCCATAACCACTACCAACTCATCATCTTCCTTCACTACACCCCAAGCTCCATCCAAGGAAACCTCTATCAAACCCACATCCTCATCCTCCACAACAAGAACAAACACACACTCATCTCAACCTAGTCCCATTCACCCTTTAGCCTTAACACTCAACTCATCACCATCAACTTCCCTTGAATTGGGAACTAACACAACACCCTCATCACTTTCACCATCACCACAACCTCTAGCTCTCACCCTCACCTTATCACTAATAACTCCATTTGAATTTGGGAGCAACACATCATCACCTTCCATATCACCATCACCTCAACACTTAATGGGTTATCCCATCCTTTATCCCCTACACACACACACCTTAAGTTGTGCTTGTTGCCATTACAACTTTGAGCTCATCATGAACCTTAGAGATGAGCTTAGCTTTAGGTTTTCATACCTAGAACACCTCCTCACACCACCCATAGGACCCATCATCCTTCCACCACCTCCACCACCCAATAGCCCAAACTAAACATGGTTATGTTTAGTCCTTCCAATAAATGATTAGGAACCTTTTGAAGTTGGAAGCAAATCTAGAAGCCTCATGTTACTTTAGATGTTTATGTGTCTTCTTGTTAGTTTAATTTGCTTTCCTATTGTAGTCATACTTATGTATGACATTTATTTTATATTTATGAAATGGGCTTTTCATTTTGGCTACTTAGCCATATTTTTTTGGTGGTTGGATATTTGTCAAATGTGCTACTTGTTAGATATTGTATATTTGTCGCCTAACCTTGTTTTGTAGCACGAACCATTGCTCAATTCCTTGTGTTCTCCAAATGAGGGGGAGTACACATCAAGGGGGAGCCTTCGTCACCTTTTTGATTAGACAAAAAGGGGGAGAAATGGGAGTAAACTCATTAAAAACTTGTTGAAACTAATTTTAACCTAACTTGAGTTTATATTTTGTCATCATCAAAAAGGGGGAGATTGTTGATGCAAATAATGTTCTAAAAACGTTATTTATATCTTTCGATTACTTCACGTTTTGAGGATGACAAAATGTGAAATCACGATACGTTAAAATCAACGTAAACAAGTCTTTAATCGGAAGATCCCGTTTCTACGCAAATCACTCTTGAACAAAGTTACAACTTGAACTAGTGATCAAATAAGTGAATTTATGTTTTGAAAATTCACATTTTAAATGGGACAAAACATTTTTTCAAAAATACACATGACAAATTATTTTTGAAATATTAAGAAATGTTTTAATGGAAAAATAAGTTTGAAAATCACAACAGCTATTTTCCCCCCAAAATCAGCTCCAACCTTCCCCAAATAAGTTTTCACCAGAAAAGACAAAATTTGGAGCGTCCTAGTCTACGACGGCTCCACGGTTCCTTTAAATTTAACGGAGCCGTGGGGTATTTAAAGGAGCCGTCCGTACCATTTTTTCTGTAACGTTCAGATTTTTTTTGCCTATAAATATCAACCCCTTTCACAATTTTAGGCACCCTTCACACACAGAAAAATCCCCTAGCTCAATCCTCTCAAACCTTTCACTTCTTTAGATTAGTTTTCTTTGTTTCAAGAGTGATCCAATCATCCTTCAAGTGATCCTCTTCATACCTCTTGATTAGCAAGAGAAGAACACAAGTATCCAAGAAGATACAAGGTGTTATCATTCCTCTTCCAAGTGCAAGAGAAGAACACAAGTATCCAAGAAGATACAAGGTGTTGTCATCCCTCTTCATTAGCAAGAGAAGAACTCAAGTATTCAAGAAGATACAAGAGTTATAGTTGTTAGGTTTTTGTAACACTTGTTACAACCTTGTTGTATCTTTGCATACATCAAGCTTTCTTATCTTTTGTGAGTGAGAGTGAAGATCAAGTGTGATCTATAGAGATAGTGAA
This sequence comes from Artemisia tridentata subsp. tridentata, assembly GCA_021014915.2. Classification (NCBI taxonomy): domain Eukaryota; kingdom Viridiplantae; phylum Streptophyta; class Magnoliopsida; order Asterales; family Asteraceae; genus Artemisia; species Artemisia tridentata. The sequence continues at coordinate 262,153,031 of CP139501.1, read as the reverse complement.
CATCTCTTATAGCCATTGGGCTTGTGTGATTGATCAAGAAGATCAAGGGTCGATAGATTAGTGTTAGTTGAGTAGAGTGAAGTGAGTGTTGATCATTGTGATCGTGTTGAGATCTTGGTGATCTCTTGAAGCCATTGGGCTTAAGTGTTTGGTCACGTGGACCTTGGTAGATTGGTGCTAGTTAAGATTAGCACTTGACATCTAGCTTAGTGTCAGTAATTGGATAAGCAACGTGTACGGTTTTCTCCGCCTGAAGGGAGGTTGTTGATATAGTGTTTGAAACTCTCGAGTGTGGTACTCGGGGAGTGGAGTAGGGCGAAGAAGAGCTTCGTAGCTGAACCACTATAAATCCTCTGTCTCGGTTTGATCTTTCCAACTCTACTCTTTACTTTCATTAGTTTATATTAGCTAGCTTAGTGTGTAGTTCATATTGGTGTTGATTGATTACACATAGAGTTCGAATCAAAGTTTCCAATAGCCAACTTTTAAAACAAGATTTTTAAAAGGATTTTTTAAACCGGTAAACTATTCAACCCCCCCTTCTAGTTTCCCACATTACTGATGAATGTCTTGATTCCATTCACCTTGGTTGGGCAAATCAGCCGTCCTAACCCCGTTAGGGACAGTTATCATTGCATTGGATAAATCCAAGTAACGACCCACGTCATAAGGACTCAAGTCGTGAAAGGAATCTCCTTGGCGGGATTTCCAGCACTTACAGGCTCAGACTTCGGCAGAATCAACAGCATAGTGTGAAAACCCTCTTTAATCCTTACAAAGGCTGTTCCTGAATTGGATGCCCTCAAGAAGGCTTGCAACACATATACCGAAGTATACCCACAATCCAGGTGAGCCACAGAAGTATACCGAAGTATCACTCCATGACTGTAGACCGTTTTGAAACATAGTAACCATCATGATATATATGGCAAGATCTAAGGATCTCATTCAGACTCTTTTACACCTTGTGTCCTTTTTGGTGAACACAAGTGTATTATATTGAAAGTGTTCCTAAGAGATCTTTTGATGAATCTCATGGCTCTAGACTCGATAATGTGCGTTTTGGTTTTAGTAGTCGGAGGCATGGAGCAGAGTGCCACCTTTTTAATATCAACACAACTCGGAATGAGAGGCCGATAGATTATTCAGTGTTCTTCGTGAGAAATGAAACAAATGTCTTTTAAGAGATATCTGAGTGGCTAGGAGGGGTGGTGCAGCGCGTCACTGGGTCCATGACGTCTTGTCTTCAATATCAGTATCATCTTTGTGATAACCGATAGCAGATGTATTGACCCGGTTTCTGCCCTAAGTTTTCATGGAGGGCTATTTCTTTTCACCCTTTCATTAACTTTTCTTTTTCATTCTTCAACCCCTTCTTTCCCTTTCTCATTTACTCTTTTTTTTCAATCTTTTCTAAGGACTTCTAATTCTAATCTATTGGAATTGTCCTTAGGTAGATCCCTCCGGCTCTGGCGGATCATTGGACATAAACCTAACCATAATCACCTTATTACTCCATGATTATCCTAGATTTATTGATCACTTTCCATAAAACCTTTTGTGAAAATCTCTCAAAGTGTTTATGAATAAAATATATTTTAGTTAACACTTCGAGAGTTTTGTATTTTTTTCTGAAATACTCCCCCTTCACATGTGCTCATGCATTTTTAAGATAGGTTTGCACATGTTGGGTAGAGTTCGCACATTTTAATTGATCGATTTTATGTTAATATGACCATTGCGAGACACGTTCACATCACTAGTTATACTAGCTTGAAATTATTACCCATCCCTGTCATATTCAAGGAAAATCTCTCGAATTGGTACATTCTACTCAGACAAGTCCTTTGCTAGACACGTTTACATCACTGGATAGACCAGCTTGAAATTATTACCTATCCCGGAAAAATACTTTTCGATTGCTGACATTTAATTTTCCGTCAAGTCAAGGGTAAAATCTTGAGTCGAGCTCTTTTGAGATTCAATCCACGATCTTTAAACATTTTTGATCATATTTTAATCACGTCTTCTCCCCCTCAAAAATAGCATGTCGTGATATTTTTTATATCAACTGATTAAATGAAAGCTTTTTGAAGAGATAGACGGATTTGAGCATGAAATTGGAACATTTTTTGTTTTTTATATTTTATACTCCTCCTTAAATAAAGCATATTTTTAAACTTTTGAGTTTAAATTAATTTTAAGGGTATAGAGGGAGTTATCTTGAGCACAGAATTTTGAGAAAGATTTTGAAAAATCTTTTTGAAAAATCTTGATCATGTGCTCAAGGATTTTTTATTTTTGCCATTAACATTACGAGTCCTGATCTGAAATAATCAGAAGTCATCATTGTAGCTCGGGTTTCGTACTGAAATATACGAAAACCGTTGTGAAGAAATTTTTGAGAAACGACATGTATAGACCAACCCACTTCTAAATCATACTATGTAACACAAACTTGATGACACTCATAAGCATATAAATCAAGAACAAGAGATATGCGGATATTTTCTAGTCTAATGATTATATTCAAAGTGTGAAAATAATACAAAGACTAGAGAGGGTTTCTTTTTCTTTCACACACACACACTCTTTTTCTTTTGTAAATAATGAGGCACATCTTCTGTGAAGAGATGTGTGTGTGTTTATACGCATGCCATCAAACATACATGTGTTTGATGGGCTTTTTGTTGGACTATCTAGTGGACTATACTTGTATTACACATATACAAGTTATAACTAACAAAGCTAATACATATAGCCCACTAATCTAAACTAAATATTATACTTGACACATTAAATTGTTAGCAAATGACCATCACTTTATATTGACATAAAATGATTGCTAACAATCTCCCCCTAAGGGATGGTCATTTCAATGATGCTCCCGTGATTGGTCTTTAGATTTTGACATCTTGAACTTCGTGTGTCACTGTATAATATCCTTCATTTAGTGTTCCTTCATGAGCTGCGATCTTCAAGGAATCGTCTTTTGGTCTGACTTGCCTTGATCTGCTTCTTCTGTCCAGATGCGTTGTCATAGCAGATGATGATGGTTGATAGACTTTCGTCGGTACCTGTATAAAACAGTTAGCAATAATTCGTCCTTCGGCCATCATGTCGTGAGGCAAGATCCTTTGATCTCATTAAGACTCATACAACTTGTATCCTTATGATGAACACAAGTGTATTTCATAGGAAGTGTTCCTAAGAGATCTTTGATGAATCTCATGTCTCTAGACTCAATTATGTGCGTTTTGATTTTAGTCGTCGGAGGCATGGAGCAGAGTGCCACCTTTTCAATATCAACACATCTCGGAATGAGAGGTCGATAGATTATGTAGTGTTCTCCGTGAGAAATGAAACAAATATCTTTTAAGAGATATCTAAGTGGATAGGAGGGGTGGTGCAAATGCGTCACTAGGTCCATGACGTCTTGTCTTCAATACCAGTATCACCTTGGTGAATACCGATAGCAGATGTATTGACCCGGTTTCTGACCTAAGTTTTCATGGAGGGCTATTTCTTTTCACCCTTACAAAAACTTTTCTTTTTCATTCTTCAACCCCTTCTTTCTCCTTTCTCATTATACTCCTTTTTTCAATCATACCTAAGGACTTCTAATGCTAAGCTATTGGAGTTGTCCTTGGGTAGATCCCTCCGGTTCTGGCGGATCATTGGACATAACCTAACCATAATAACCTTATTACTCCATGATTATCCTAGATTATTTGTCACATGCCATTAAACCTTGTGAAAATCTCTCAACGTGTTTATGAGAAAACACATTTTGTTAACACATCGAGAGTTTTGCATTTATGAAACACTCCCCCTTCACATGTGCTCATGCATTTTTGAAATAAGTTGCACATGATGGGTAGAGTTCGCACGTTTGAAATGATCGACTTTCAATGAACATAACCTTCGCGGGACACGCTTACATCACTAGTTAGACTAGTTTGAAGTTATTACCCGTCCTGGTCATATTCAAAGATCATCTCTCAAATTGGTACATTCTACTCAGATAAGTCCTTTGCGAGACACGCTTGCATCACTGGTAAACCAGCTTGAAATTATTACCCGTCCAGGACATGTCTTTTCGAGAACAGACATTTAGTTTCGTCAATTCGAGGGTTATCCCTGAGTCTTGAGATTCAAACCCCAAAAACTTTTTGATCACATTTTAATCTCATCTTCTCCCCCTCAAAAATAGCATGCATTGATATTTTTGATATCAACTGATGAAAAGCAAGACGTTTTGGAGAACAAGATGGATTTGAGCATGAAACGTGGAACATTTTTCTTTTTCAACTCCCCCTTAATCAGAGCAAATGGTTTAAACCTTTGAGTTTAAAAAGCATTTAGGGGTCGTTGAGGGAGTTGTTGTGACCACAAAATTTATAAAAAGACTTTGAAAGATCTTTTGAAACAATTGTGAGTAAGTGGTCACGGGTTTTAGCTTTTCGCCATTAACATTGCGAGTTCTGATCGGAAATAATCAGAAGTCATTCAATGTAGCACGGGTTTCGTACTGAAATGCACGAAAGCCTTAATGAAGAAATTTGAGAAACGACATGTTTTAGAAAAACATAAAAAATAACTCTCGCTCAAGCATCTGTACATGTCCGTATCATTGTTGAATGATATATCTAGATACGTACAGAATATTGATTAGACAAGAGACATGTCGTGAGAGGAATATTTTTGGTTTTTGTTGTTTTATATTTTTATGTCTTTTTGAAGTTTTCTATTTTTATATATTTTTTTTGTTTTTGAAAAAGTATATATATATATTTACCAAAAACATATACATAAATATTTACCAATATTTACAACAATATATTTACATGCGAAGCTTTTTGATATAAATCAATAAGATTCGAAGACTTTCTAACTCTTTGGGAGTTAGGCTTCGCATGCCAATTCGACGAACTAAGTTTTCAAACCGCTCTTTTGGGAGGGCTTTAGTAAATAGATCAGCGAGTTGGTATTCAGTCTTAACGAAAAACAATTCAACAGTACCCTCTTCAACGTGCTCTTTTATGAAGTGGTAGCGGACTCTAATATGCTTGGTCTTCGAGTGTTGCACTGGGTTGCACGAGATGGCTATGGCACTTTTTGAATCGCAATACAAAGGTATGCGGTTGAAAGAGAAACCATAATCTGTGAGTTGTGTTCTCATCCAAAGGACTTGAGCACAACACGCAGATAGAGACACATACTCGGCCTTTGCTGTTGATAAAGCAGTGCAGTCTTGTTTTCTTGACGACCAGCCTACTAGCTTTTCACCCAGAAATTGTGCTCCGCCTGATGTACTTTTTGCTGTTACTTGGCATCCAGCATGATCGGCATCTGAAAAGGCAATTAGTGTAAACTCCGAATCCTTCGGATACCAAAGTCCCATGTTAATGGTTCTTCGAAGGTATCGAAAGATCCGTTTAACCTCTTGGAGGTGAAGTTCGGTAGGCCTTGCCTGAAACCGTGCAAGTAAGCAAACATCAAAATGAATATCTGGACGGCTTGCAGTTAGGTACATGAGAGAACCAATCATGCTCCGATATTTCTTCGGATCCATGGGTTTCCCATATAGGTCAGTGCCAATTTTTGGTGAAGTGACCATTGGAGTACCAACAGAGTCACAATTGTCCATTCCATGTTTTTTCAAAATCTCAATTGTGTATTTAGCTTGATTAAGAAAAATACCACGTGGGGATTGATGAATTTGTAAGCCTAAAAAGAATTTTAATTCACCCATCATGGACATTTCGAATTTTCTTTTCATGAGATTTTCAAAATGTTTTGAATGTGTCTGATTAGTGGACCCAAAAATTATGTCGTCCACGTAAATCTGAACAATCAAAATATCATTTTTGTATTTTCTTGTAAACAAGGTTGGATCAATTGTTCCTTTGGTGAAATTATTTGACAATAAGAAAGATGATAACTCGTCATACCACGCCCGTGGGGCTTGTTTTAAACCATAGATTGCCTTATTTAGCTTGTAGACGTATTCCGGATGATCTTTGTCAACGAAACCGTCTGGTTGACTCACATACAGTTCTTCTTTCAGAGTTCCATTCAAGAATGCCGTCTTGATGTCCATCTGATAAACCGTGATGTTCTTGTGAGCGGCATAAGCTAAGAAAATCCTGACTTCTTCAAGCCTTGCAACCAGTGCGAATGACTCTTCAAAATCTATCCCTTCTTCTTGTCTGTATCCCTTTGCCACCAGACGAGCCTTGTTGCGAATCACAGTCATTTCTTCATCCTTTTTGTTTTTCCATAACCACTTAAGATCAATGACTAGTTTGTCAATTGGTCTTGGAACTAAATCCCAGGTGTCATGGATTTGAAATTGAAGAAGTTCTTCCTGCATCGCTTCAATCCAGGCATTATCTGTCATTGCTTCCCGAATGTTCTTAGGTTCTATGAGACTGACTGAGCAGACATAGATGCACATGTCGCAATCGGTATGAAGTTGTTTTCTCGTCTGAATTGGTCTTGAGGGTTCACCAATAACCTGTTCAATCGGATGGTCTTTTGTCCACTGTAATGTTGAAGGGTACCTTGGACTGAATAACTGCGTGTTAGTCGGTTCATGTAATCTGGAAGATGATTCACCAGATTCCGTTCCAAACGGGTTTTCAAAGACTTCTTCGTCTAACACAGCATTATTTTGTTCTTGCTCATCAATTCTTGGTAGAACAATTTCAATGAATGGAGTTGCTGGAGTAGATGTAGATGATGTTGATGTCGAGGGAGTTGGTGCGCCAGCTTCGAATGTTGTGGATGCATCTGGATTTGGTGGTGGTGGTGGTGGTTGTTGATGTTGAGTGGTTGCAGCGGAATGTTGGTTAGATGCATTTTTCGAAGCGCCACCATAGTATTCATCGTACATGAACTCGAAGAAATTATCCAGTTCTTGAGTTGTGGGTTGTTCGTCATGAATTGATTGAGCTCGTTGAGGTGCGAGTCCCGAACTGATATGTCCGAAAGTCATTGGGTTAAGCGCGGGTTCTAGAGCGAGTCTCTCAGAAGCCATTTGTGAAATTTCATCAAACTTCACATTCATCGTCTCCATTATCTTTTTCGTTCTCCTGTTATACACCCTGAATGCCCTGGAGTTTTCAGAATACCCAATAAAGATTCCAATATCACCCTTAGCCTTCAACTTTCCCAGATCTTCCCTGTCATTTGTTGGATAGCATAAAGCGCCAAATACATGAAGATAAGAAATATCCGGTTTTCTGTTGTTGACAAGTTCATATGGGGTTTTATTGAATCTTGGATGGATTAGGGATCGGTTTTGAGTAAAACAAGCAGTAGAGACAGCATCAGCCCATAAGAATAGTGGTGCACTGGAATAAATCAGCATAGTGCGAGCAGCTTCTACAAGGGTTCGATTCCTTCTTTCAACTACCCCATTCTGCTGTGGAGTTCTAACCGCTGATGTCTGGTGAGTAATACCAGTTTCTTCAAAGAATGTTCTTAACTCCTGATTGACAAATTCCGTGCCATTATCCGTTCGAACTATCCTAACTGAAGCTTGAAGTAGAACTTGAATCCGCTTCAGAAAGGTGATGATGGTGCTTGGTGCTTCTTCTTTTGATCTCAAAAACTTCACCCATGTATATCTTGAATAGTCGTCAACAATTACAAGAATATACTTTTTCCCATTTATGCTTTGAAGTCTCATTGGGCCACATAAGTCCATGTGCAACAGATGTAACCTATCAACCGAACTAGGTACGGGTTTAGGTTTATATGTTGCTCTTTTGCTCTTTCCTTGCTCACATGATGGACATAGGTGTTCTTTGGTGTATTTGAATTTAGGAAGACCGGAGACGATGTCGTATTTGGCAAGCTTGTTGATCGTGTCAAAGTTCAGATGGGACAAGCGTCTATGCCACAACCAGGATTTTGTTTCGCCTGCCCTGGTCATGAGACAAATAGGTGATGAAGAGGCCATTTGGTTTATGTCAATTGCATAAAGATTGGTGCCACGATCCCCAATTAAGAGATCATCCCCAACCAAATTCCTGACAAAGCAAGTGTTTCTCCGAAATGCAACCTCTAAATCAGCATCACAAAACTGTCCGACAGAGAACAGATTGTGTCCCAACCCTTTGACATAGTAAACCCGAGTGATCAGATAATTTCCAAACCGAAGATCTCCATAACCCAGAATAGCTGCAACATGATCATTCCCAAACCGTACAGTCCCCATGAACTGCCACACAAAATTGATCAGCAGCTTTAGATTCCCGGTCATGTGCTTGGAGCAACCCGAGTCGACGATCCAAAGACAAATTTCAATGACCTGCAAAGAACAGAGGATTTTGTATATGGAAACCGTTTAACATTTGGTTCCAAGGGGTTAGATGTAACAGGTGGAGTACACTTAGAGATGGTTTCCGTTGATGCATTGGGAACTATTTCTACTGTGCCATTCTTAGGTGCAAACATTCTACCCGTTGGTTTCCATTCACAAAACTTAATGTGATCCTTAGGTAATAGGCTGCTAGTTGTTTTCCTAGCTTTTGCAATAAGTCTTCGAATATATCTAGACTTAGCCTTAGTTACAAAAGGACCCTTTTTCTGTTCTGGCATATCATTCTTTTTCGCATTGTTAGAAACATTATCATCACAAGAATTTACAGACAAAGATTTCTTTTGCATTAAACAATTATAATCATTACATGCATTAGAAACAGGAGTCTTATCATTACAACTAGATGATACATGTTTCTTCTTGGGAAGCGGTAAATTCCTAGGGTGTTCTTCTACTTTCTTGCTTGCATTCTCAGAAACAGGTGGGACACTAGGTTTCTTGATATTGCTCCTAGTCTGTCTTCTGCTCCTAGAGTTGCTTTCTAATCCTGTAGAAGGTAAGGCACACTCATTAGAATTTATGTTGTTGTCCTGAGATGTTGTTTTAGCAGTCCTAATCTCGTTTGGATTATCTTTAATACTTTTGTCTATCGCCCTATATGTTTTAGATGTAGAGGCAGACGCAGTAGTGGGACTAATCCTATAAAGGCCAGGTGCTATCACATTAGTGTTCTTGACAACAGCTTTCCCTTTTTGTTTCTCATTAGGCAAGGGGGTTAATGGTGCAATACCCGTAGATTCCTCACCCTGCCCTTTTTGACTTGCAAGCTGAGACTTCAAAAGATTTATTTGATCTTGCATGTGTTTGTAAGAACGCTCATACGACAATTTGTCATACTTGCATTCTTCCTTTTTCGTATCAAGTTGTTTAAAATATGTGCAATTTTGTTTTTCAAGCTTCAAAAGTGCCTTTTCATATTTTTCAACAATTTGAGAAGTCTCAGCTCGAAGTGTTTCATCATCCTCCACAGAATATGTTTGGAAAATAATAGACATGATATCGGTCGATAGAGCTTCGAAAGAGAGAGAGTCATTTTGATGTTCCAAAACTTTTATGTGTTCCAAGTATTCATTTGCTTCCTTCACTAAGGATTTGTGGTCCTTAACAAATTCTGCTGACTCTTTCAAAAGATTGTATTCCACATTTTGAACAACCGCATAGATTGCATCAATGTGTGGATTAATGTCTTGTTCAAACATTCCTTTTAGTTCAGTCTGAAATCTTGAAAACCAGTCTTTGTTGTTACTGTTTGTTTTGGATGCCACAATACTTTGAAGTGTTTCAATTCTCTATTTAAGATCAACCAAATATAGTCTAGCTGCACTTGTTTCACAAGTGTTTGTAGATGCCATTTGTTCGATGTTAGACAGATGTTTTGAGACAGTTTTTTGTTTTGTGAAAACCACTGGTTTTTGAAAAAACAGATGTGACTTCTTTTGAACAAGATGAACCCCAGATTCTGTGTTAAGCTTGTTATAGTTAATTGGTTTAATTTCTGGGTTCATTTGTCTCATTTTGACACGTCTCTTTTCAGTACGCTCAATCGTGTCATCCGAATCATAAATCTCAATCGGATCATGATTATCATTTAGCACACTACCATTATATAACACATTCTGATTTTTCTGAGCTTTCTTGAGATAATAAGGGTTTTCACAACCGATAGCCGTTTTCTTTAGCGTATGTAAAATCGGGTTTTTATCATTTATTAACAAATTAATCGTTTGTGCAGAATGACCCGTTTTTACAAGCAAATCTTCCAACTTTGCAATGGTTTCCTTTTCGTCAGAGATCTCTTTAAGAAGATCCTTTTCTCTTTTTGAAAACCTTTCATTCAACTCCTTCTTTTCTTTTTCAAGATTAGAATAAGTTGATTTTTGTTTTGAAAGTTGGTTGTTTAGTTCAGAAATTTCTGTGTTTAAGGATTTTATTTTGTTGTTCAAATTAACATCGAGAGTGTCAAATTTGATTTGCAAATGTTGTTCTCTTAAAACAGAATCTCTTAAACTATTTTCAAGTTCAGACTATCGATCGTTATTAAAATCAAAAGCTTGAGCATTCACCTTATAACTCTCAAGCTCAGCGGTCAATTTTTCATTCGCGGCCTTAACCTCGCGATTGACCGTTTTAACTTTCTCAATTTCAATACTACAATTATGCAATAATGATTCAAACATAGCACGTGTTTCCTCATCATTATCAGTATGCTGTGACTCGAATTCATCATTAGGATCCATATCTGGAGTTACTAAATTAGTATTACTACAACTTGGTTCGTCCATGTATGTATCATAAATGAGATTAGGAGTCTCAGGATACTGTTCTTTTTGAGGTGACATATCAAACATTTCATTATTGTGACATGTAGCATATGGTTGTACCTCAGAAACCGCATTAGTGTTAAAAGTAGGAGGTGCTTCTGAATCCGTGTCGTACTTTGCCTCCTGAAGATTAGTCATAAAAATGCAGTTTGCATCGATATCCTCTTGATCTTCTGAATGATCCATAATAGCCATGAAGTCATTCTCTTCTGCACTCAACTAAAGCCCAGCTGTTTCCTTGTTTGCCAACATTAATGCTTTCTGCAAATACGCTGGATCCCTTTTATTCGGCTTGTCTGGACAGTTCCTAGCCATGTGACCAACACCCTGACAGTTGAAGCACTTCATCACATTACCCTAATTCCTGTTCCCAGCTCCCTGAGCAGCAACATTCCCAAACTGATTCCCAGCATTCTGTACCCTTTGATTACCAACAGCATTACCCATCTGATTCCCTGCAAACTGACCCATCTGATTACCAACATACAGCCCTACATTCTGATTACCCATCTGATATCTTGGAGCATATCCTTGCTGATTCCCATATCCCCCAACCATCTGTCCTTGTTGTCCCATGTTGAAACTCGGCTGTGCAATCTGCTTGTTGCGAGTGTTCGATGAGATTCGTTGATTGTTGTTGGTGGGTGTGGAGTAACGTCCTTGGAATGCTTTTGATAGGTAGGCAAAAGCTTGAGTCAAAGCATCAGTTGACTCATCCTGATCATGTTGATCTGGGTGTTGCGGGTATGGTTGCTGTGGGATTACATGTTGTTGTTGTGGGTAGAATGGTGTTTGAGGATTGAATTGTTGTTGCATGAATTGTTGGGATGAAGATGATGATGGTTGTGCATTGACTGTTGCAGGTGTAGGTGATTGGACTATGAGTGCAAGAGGATCTTGTTGTTTAGCTTGTTTCTCTGTTCTGACTTCATTTTCCTCCTTTTGGTTTTGTTTTAGGAAGTCATAGAGCTGATCATAGTTCACCTCGTGAAGGTTTTGAGTTTGGTTGACAATAGTAACGTATCGTCCCCATTCTTCTGGAAGGTTGTTGATGAACTTGATGTTCTGAACAATTTGTTTATGATCCAAATTGTGTCTGATCAACTCATTCATTAGAGTACAAAACCGTGTGTAGTAAGATTCAATCTGCTCAGCTGGAGTGGATGTGAACTTCTCCCATTCAGTCAGAAGCTTGTTTTCCACGTCTTGTTTACCAATGTCTGTACCATAGCAGAGTCTTTTTACTCGTTACCACATTGCATAAGCAGTTTCACAACTGTCTACAGCACAGAATATTTCTTGTGGTAAACCAAGTTGGATTAAATGCATTGCCATGTCATCTGCTTCAATTTGCTTCTGATCTGCCAATGTGTATTCCTCTTCCATTTGAGTCCGGAAGGTTGCTTTAATTGGAGGTCTTGCATCAGGATTCCCAGCTGTGACTTGAATCTGACGAGGCACGAATGGACCTTCCTCTATGGATTTGATCAAGAGTTTACCTTGTCCTAGAGGTTTGGTTTTCATGTATCTTTTCATATGACTCGTCCATGGAAGATAACCACCTTTTTCTAACATTGGAGGACGGTTTTCTGAACCTGCGGCATGAATGTCTTGTTGTGTAGTCATCTTTAAAATATTGTGTATGATAAAGTGGATTAAGGATCTTTGCAACAAAGTAGGAGTCGTTGTTGTTGACGGTTAAACTTGTTTGATGTTGATGATCGTTGAAGTTGTAGGTTTAAATGAACGAAACAAATTTAAATAAAGTTACAAAATTTGATTAAAGTATAATTAAGACAAAGTCAAAAGTTTACAATTTCGACAAGGTAATGTAAATTACAATTTAGATAAAATGACAATTTCTATAGAAATTTTAATTTGACCAAGATTTATAAAAATTATGGCAAAATATCAATCTAGATAGAAATATATCAAATTTATATAAATTGGTAATTTATATAAAAATCTAACTCTCTTATACAAGAGGGTAGATATCCTTTTGTCGAAGTATTTTTCACTCTTATACAAGAGTTAAAATACCGAGTTCACTTTTGAGTTGACGAAATTACGTTCGAATCAAATCCTTAAAAGTTATTTAACTTTGAACTCAATTCACACAAGTACAGGGGTCAAAACTGCCAATTCTAGAAGTTCCCAAAGGCTGCTGAAAAGTACAGGGACTGAAATTGACAAGTCTGAAAACTGCTGAAAAGTCAGTGAACTGCGACAATCTGAACTGCGACAATTGAACTGCGATAGTTGAACTGCGATAGTTGAACTGCGATAGTTGAACTGCGATAATTGAACTGCGACAATTATGAACTGCGACAACTTGTGAACTGCGACAACTTGTGAACTGCGACAAATTGTGAACTGCGACAACTTGTTGAACTTGCGATAAAAAGCGCTGAATCCAGATAATGATATTTAGTCCCACTTGTCCACGTGATGCCTTATTTTAAGGGAAGTAGCTGACCACTTTTACACCAACTTTCAATATTCCTGACACTTTCTCAACCACTAGACCAATCAAATCAAACATATTATAAAAACATGCAAAGTGACTTATTTCTTGAATTCATTCGATCTAAATACCAAGAACACCAAAAAATGTGCAGTTTTTTCCCAGTATTTTCAACAAGCAAATGAGAAACACTCACTTAACCAAAAGCCAAATCATGAATATTTTCACAAGCACAACCTTGCTAATGATTCTTGCTATTCGATTCCAAGAAAAAACACCACAAAGTCACGTTTTTTAGAAGCAAAAAAAAACGCAGCAGTAGGTTTTTTTTCTAACACAAACCGAGCACAAACTAACCTTCTACCTTGATGCTTGGCTCTAGTATACCACTTGTATAGACCAACCCACTTCTAAATCATACTATGTAACACAAAATTGATGACACTCATAAGCATATAAATCAAGAACAAGAGATATGTGGATATTTGCTAGTCTAATGATTATATTCAAAGTGTGAAAATAATACAAAGACTAGAGAGGGTTTCTTTTTCTTTCACACACACACACTCTTTTTCTTTTGTAAATAATGAGGCACATCTTCTGTGAAGAGATGTGTGTGTGTTTATACGCATGCCATCAAACATACATGTGTTTGATGGGCTTTTTGTTGGACTATCTAGTGGACTATACTTGTATTACACATATACAAGTTATAACTAACAAAGCTAATACATATAGCCCACTAATCTAAACTAAATATTATACTTGACACATTAAATTGTTAGCAAATGACCATCACTTTATATTGACATAAAATGATTGCTAACACGACATGTTTTAGAAAACATTTAAATGAACTCTCGCTCAAGCATCTGTACATGTCCGTATCATTGTTGAATGACATTTCTAGATACGTACAGAATATCGATTATACGAGAGACATGTCGTGAGTAGAATATTTTTGGTTTTTATATTTAATATTGTTTTTGAATTTTTGAAATTTTCTATTTTAATATTTTGTTTTTGATGGTTTTTCAAATTTTGTATTTTGTTTTTTTCAAAAATATTTACAGCGAAGCTTTTTGAGATAATTTCAAAAAGATTCGAGAAGACTTTCTAACTCTTCAGGAGTTAGGCTTCGCATGCCAATTCGTCGAACTAAGTTATCAAACCTCTCTTTTGGAAGGGCTTTAGTAAATAGATCGGCGATTTGGTATTCAGTCTTCAAGAAAAATAATTCAACAGTACCCTCTTCGACATGTTCCTTGATGAAGTGGTAGCGGACTCTAATATGCTTGGTCTTTGAATGTTGCACTGGATTGCACGAGATGGCTATGGCACTTTTCGAATCACAATACATAGGTATGCGGTCGAAAGTAAAGCCATAATCTGTGAGCTGTGTCCTCATCCATAGAACTTGGGCACAACACGCAGATAGAGACACATACTCGGCTTCAGCGGTTGATAATGCAGTACAATCCTGTTTCCTTGATGACCAGCCTACTAGCTTTTCTCCCAAAAATTGTGCTCCACCTGATGTACTTTTTGCTGTGACTTGGCAACTGGCATGGTCCACATCTGAAAAAGCTATTAGTTTAAACTCCGAATCCTTCGGATACCAAAGCCCCATGTTAATGGTTCTTCGTAGGTACCGAAAGATCCGTTTAACCTCTTGGAGGTGAAGTTCAGTAGGCTTTGCCTGAAACCGTGCTAATAAACAAACAGCAAAATGTATATCGGGTCGACTAGCAGTTAAGTACATAAGAGAACCAATCATGCTCCGATATTTCTTCAGATCCATGGGTTTCCCAAATAAATCAGCCCCTATTTTTGGTGAAGTGACCATTGGAGTACCAACAGAGTCATAATTTTCCATTCCATGTTTTTTCAAAATCTCAATTGTATATTTAGCTTGATTAATAAAAATACAACGTGGGGATTGATGAATTTGTAAACCAAGAAAGAATTTTAGTTCCCCCATCATAGACATTTCAAATTTGCTTTTCATGAGATTTTCAAAATGTTTTGAATGTTTCGGATTAGTGGACCCAAAGATAATATCGTCCACGTAAATCTGAACAATCAAAATGTCATCTTTGAATTTTCTATTAAACAAGGTCGGGTCTATTGTTCCTTTGGTGAAATTATTTTTCAGCAAGAAAGATGATAGTTCGTCATACTACGCCCTTGGGGCTTGTTTCAAACCATAAATGGCTTTCTTTAGCTTGTAGACATAGTCTGGATGATCTTTGTCAATGAATCCGTCTGGCTGACTCACATAGACTTCTTCTTTCAGAGTTCCGTTCAAGAAGGCCGTCTTGATGCCCATCTGATAGACTGTGATGTTCTTGTGAGCTGCATATGCTAAGAAAATCCTGACTGCCTCAAGTCTTGCCACTGGCGCGAATGACTCTTCGAAATCTATCCCTTCTTCCTGTCTAAATCCCTTAGCCACTAGACGAGCTTTGTTGCGAATGACAGTCATTTCTTCATCCTTATTGTTTTTCCATAACCACTTTATATCAATGACAATTTTGTCGATTGGTCTTGGAACTAATTCCCAAGTGTCATGTAACTGGTATTGGAGAAGTTCTTCCTGCATCGCTTCAATCCAAGCATTTTCTGCCATCGCCTCCCGAATGTTTTTGGGTTCTTTCAGACTAACTGAGCAAACATAGATGCACATGTCGGGATTGGTGGTCAGTTGTCTTCTCGTCTGAACAGGCCTTGAATATTGGATGGTCTTTAGTCCACTGTAGTGTAGAAGGGTACCTTGGGTTTAACGTATGTGTGTTAGATGGTTCATGTAACCTTGAAGATGATTCAGCAGAATCCGTTGCAAATGGGTTTTTGAATGCTTCTTCTTCTAACACAGTATCTTTTTGGTTCAGCTCTTCTTGAATTGGGGTATTGTAGTTTTGCTCATCAACTCTTGGTAGAACAATCTCAATTACTGGAGTTGGTGGAGTAGATGTTGATGACGTGGAGGGAGTTGGTGCGTCAGCTTCGATTGTTGTTGATGCATCTTGTGGCGGTGGTGGTGGTTGATGTTGTTGAGCGGGTGCAGCGGAACGTTGTTGTGATGCATTTGTCAAAGTTCCACCATAGAGATTGGTGCCACGATTCCCAGTTAAGAGATCATCTCCAACCAAATTCCTAACGAAGCAAGTGTTTCTTCTAAATGCAACCTCTAAATCTACATCGCAAAACTGCCCAACTGAAAACAAGTTGTGTCCTAACCCTTCGACGTAGTAAACCCGAGTGATTAAGTAGTTCCCAAACTGAAGATATCCATAACCCATAATAGCTGCTACATGATCATTTCCAAACCTTATAGTTCCCATGAACTTCCATACAAAGTTGATCAGCAGCTTCAGACTCCCGGTCATATGCTTGGAGCAACCCGAGTCGACGATCCAAAGACATATTTCGATAACCTGCCAATAACAGAAGATTGTGCATTTGGAAACCGTTTATCATTTGGTTCCATAGGGTTAGGGGTAACTGACGAATCACATTCATAAAATGCAATTCTAAGGATACTAGAAAATTTTGAGTTTTATAGATTTTGACGCCAAATTTCACCGAAAAAATTTCAAATTTTGGCCTAAAAATTTGAATTTTGGGCCAAAATTTTCACCATTATACCAAAATTTGAATTTAGCGTAAAAATTGATTGTTTAGTCACGCCTAAAAATTAAATTTTACTCAAATTTTCCCGCCAAAAAACTCGAAGAGTTACTCGAAGTTTGGCAAACTCGGAGGATTTAACTTAGAAACTCGAAGCCAACTTTGAATCTAGAAACTCAAAGAATCCACAAACTTGAAGAATCCACAAACTCGAAGAATCCACAAACTCGGAGGATTTGAGTCCAAAGTCGAAGGATTTCAATAGTTCCAAACTCGGAGACTTAAAAAACCAACAATCTCGAAGAATTCCTTAAATTAGAAACTCGAAGATTTTCCTTAGCACACAAACTTGGAGGATTTTACTTCTTACAAAATTGGAGAATATCTTTAATAAACAAACTCGGTGAATGCTTAACTTAGAAACTCGAAGGAAATTTTTAACATAGAAACTCGAAGTATTTAAGTTGAGAAACTCGGAGGATTCTATCTTAGAAACTCGGAGAATCTAATCAGATAACTTCAAACTCGAAGAAATCTGACAAACTTGAAGGATCCAAAGTCGAAGAAACTGAACAAAGTTGAAGGATGTCGCATGAACAGTAACCAAATCTTAAAAAAACACCACAAATCACATTTTTTCACCCCAAAACACCACGATTCACCCCTGGTTAGCTCTGATGCCAATTGTAATGAACAAGAAACACTTTCTGGAGGTCGAGGTTGATCAAAATAGATGAGATCCATGATAGTTTTTAGAGAGAGAAAGTAGAGAGAAGGTGAAAAGAAAACCAAGATATTATTGATATGAAAGATAAGGTTACACTCCCACACCCCTCAAGTGGAGACTTGAGGGGTATTTATAGGCCTTACACAAGACAACTATTCCAATATTACATTAGCAGTCCCTGCGTTATACGCATACTAGTTGTCTACTCCAATTCACGTAAATATCGCTCAGCTTCATTTCTAACAAGGTTGTTGTTGTTTTCTAAGTGATAATGTAGTTCTTTTATCGTGAATGTGATTGATTATGTTGAATCTGTGATTTGTACTGAAAATGGTAGTGTTAATGTTCGACGTTAGTTGAGATACGTGTTATATGTTATCAGGTTGTGATTGTTACTTTTTAGTTTAGAGCTAATGTAGATCGTAGTTACTGAAGTTATGTCTATCGTTAATGTGATTAATTATGTTGAAGTTATTTTTAGATTTTTTTTTTTGATGTGACTAGTATGGACTGTGTTTTGATTTTGTGATTTAGCTTAATATTGTGCAATTTGTGTTAATTTTCATGTTTTGGTATTGATGAAATGGAACTATGTGTGTTAGTTTAGTATGTTGTTGTAGCATAATATCATTGCTTTTTTGTGACTATGCTATTAACTTCATTGTTTTCAGTAGACAATACTATTATTTTTTTTTATTTTTTTTTTCAAAATCGCATACGTATACCATTATCCATGTAATTGGTTAGGTAAGTTGAATTAATGGACAAAAGTTGGATCAATGCTGATATTTGAAGTAAGACTTTTAAAGTTGGAGTTCAGTATTTTATCGATTTTGCTAGTGCTAGAAGTATAAAAGGAATAATTGCATGTCCGGACTTAAATGTTGTTTGTGTAAGCGGAAGGCAGTGGATGTTGCTCATGCCCACATATTGCAATATGGATTTTTACCAAGGTACAAAACATGGACAATTCATGGAGAGAATTTTATACTTTCACAACTCTCTCATCCAATTATTGTGCATGAAACTTCCGTTGGTGAAGATGACATAAGGTCTAGTTCGGGATGCTTTAGGTGTAAGTTCCTTACCTTTGAATAACACACACGAAAGTGATTCCATGCTCGAAGGGAACATCAACGAATCTGATCAAGAAACTACTCAAAGTTTTAATCATGTTGATAAAGATATTTGTTAGTAATGAAGCTGAGCGATATTTACATGAATTGGAGTAGACAACTAGTATGCATATAGTGCAGGGACTTATAATATAATACTCGAATAGTTGTCTTGTAAGGCCCATAAATACCCCTCAAGTCTTCACTTGAGGGGTGTGGCTGTGAAACCTTTTCCACATATCAATAATATCAAGGTTTATCTCTCCACCTTCTCTCTACCTTATCTCTCTAAACCTAACATGGATCGAGTCTATTTTGATCAACCAAGACCTCCAGAAACCGATTCTTGATCTCTACAATTGGTATCAAAGCTAACCAGGGGCGAATCGTGGTGTGTTTGAGGTAAAAAATGTTATTTATGGTGTGTTTTATCTCGGTTACTGTTCATCAGCCGAGTTTTTGGTAGTTTTTCATAGAAATAGCGAGCTTGTTTGTGTTCGATTTATGTTCAAAAGTTACCCAACAGTTGCGTTTTTGTTTCATGAAAATGTGAGCTGTTGTGTTTTTCTTTGAATTGTTCGCAAATTTTAAGGTTCAAGGTTGAATCTTTTGTGTTCGAAGTTCTTAGATCGTGAATAAGTATAACCGATTGAGTGAGATTTGGTGTTTTGGATCTTCATCATTGATTATTACTTGTTATTCTTGTATAAGAATAGTTGGTAAGAGTTGGTAAAAGTGGATAGATCTAGTAGTGGGTAAATTATTGGATAAGAGTGAAAAAGTCAAGAGTTGGTAGATCTTTCGCAATTCTCAAGAATTATCGCAATCTTGTATAAGATTTGCGATAGAGTGTTTTCGCAATTGTATAAGTTTTCGCAATTGTCTGACTTTTCACAATTGTCTGAGCTTTCTCAATTGAGAACCTTTCGCAATTGGAAAATCTTTCGCAATTCACAGACTTTTCGCAATTGGTTGACTTTTCGCAATTGCCATCTTTCGCAATTGGTGCAAGTTTTCGAAATTCACCATCTTTCGCAATTGGTTCAGACTTTCGCAAATCAAGCAGTTTTCGCAATTGGTTCAACTTTTCGCAATTAGGGCAGTGTGCTTAAGTTTCAAAATTTCCTAATTCAGTCATTCGCAATTACCAAAAAAAAAAAGAAAAAAAAAGTTTTTTTGCGGGAAAATTTGAGTAAAATTTAATTTTTACAGGGGACTAAATGTTCAATTTTTACGCGAAATTCAAATTTTGGTATAAGAGTGAAAATTTTGGATCAAAATTCAATTTTTTAGGTCAAAATTCGAATTTTTTCAGCGAAATTTGGCATAAAAATTTTTCATACTCAAAATTTTCCTGTATCATTAGAACTGCATTCTATGGAAGATTTCGCACCAAAATCACAAATAATATTATTGGCCTACACCTTCAACATCACCACGTATAGCTTAAAAGATCCTGCTCAAGAATCGCAATCAAATAACAATGGCTAAATTTTGAACGTTATCAAAATGTGACTACGGGGATTATTTGTTTATTACTTATTTGAGCTTGAAGTGGAATTTCACGGGTGTGTGTACTTAGTATCTTGAAGATATCGTGGTTGGTTGGATGCATGATTCTTCGAGATCCTTGTTTGAGCATTTATAGAATAGTGATTAAGTCTTGGTTTATCTAGTTTTCATAGGTCAAGGGGTGGATGGACGAAGACCTAGTTAACTATCACTTAAAGGAGATACGTTGTAGTACTCAGTGTCACACAAAGATGTGGATAATTCGAGAGAGGTTCATATACAGTTAAGGAAGGATGGATGGGTATATGAAACGACCTATGCTTTAAGGAGTTACGTTGTAGTGCTCAGTATAGGTTCTTAGTCACACTATCGTGCAAGTTTAAGTCACAAGTTCGGGTTACTTTACTTCATTCTCAAGTTTGTCATATCGGGTTGTCTCCATACGTGGTTATTTACTATTAGCCAGAGGAAGAGAAAAGAGGTTTGATAAGAGATTGATCTGAAAAGAATTGTAGAGAGAATAGTTATCGACATCCACTCATGGGGTATTGATTTGTATTTTGCTTCCAGTTGATATGTTTATTTACACATATGTAGGATGAGTCTGAAAGATCGTCATCATCCTGGAGGGATAAATGTGTACATCGGGGCTTTTATTGAAGAACTGGAAGCATTCTAAGTGAGTTGAAGATGTCGATATGATGCTCCCCAAACAAACCTGTGAAGAAGTTACAGATTATCAGTCTATGATCCATTTTTCGCTGTGCAAGAGACTGAAGAAAATTTGGGCAGAATTTAGAGAAACTTCTTCTACAAGCAGCAGGGCTATATCAAACGGGTTGTCAATTTGGGAGGGAGCATGTACAGGGCTTACAAATTGGGAGGGAGTCATTACCCAATTATGTCATTACAGTGATTCTGCAAGTAATTCAAGCAAGCTGAGAAAGATATGAGAAGATCAAGAGCTGTGAAGACATCCTCTAAGGAAACTGCTCTACTTCAGCATTGTATTCATCATTGTTATGTACTTGTTTGGAATCATTGTAACCAATTCACGTATATCTCCAGCTGGAGGGAGATTGTTAGAAATGAAGCTGAGCGATATTTACGTGAATTGGAGTAGACAACTAGTATGCATATAGTGCAGGGACTTATAATGTAATACTCGAATAGCTGTCTTGTAAGGCCCATAAATACCCCTCAAGTCTTCACTTGAGGGGTGTGGCTATGAAACCTTTTCCACATATCAATAATATCAAGGTTTATCTCTCCACCTTCCCTCTACCTTATCTCTCTAAAACTAACATGGATCGAGTCTATTTTGATCAACCAAGACCTCCAGAAACCGATTCTTGATCTCTACAATTGGTTTCCCAGTTTACAACCTATTCTTTGTAAAAAGGAAGGAAGTTTTCGAAGAAACCAAATTTTTCTGAACCACTTACTGCTCAAAAGCTTTCAAGGTCAAATACTTCTAATGAAGAGAATACAGGTTTTCAAACTCCACACTCTCGATTTACACGGGTAAAGCAAGTGTGGAAACCAAAGCAAAGTCGTTCAAATCTTTTGAAATATTCAAACTCTGAAATGCTTCCGCTAAAACATAAGAATGACTCTGCTTCAGGTTTTAAAACTCAAAGTGAGACACCGGGTTCCTCAACAAGTTTCCAAAAGAAAACGAGTTTTAAATCACCGTTGATTCCACGAGTGTTATTTCCATATGAAACACCGGTTTTAAGTCCTCGTTGGAATTCAACTTCTTTGAATCAGATTGACACAACTTACAAATGGTTTTCAAAATTTGCGAAACCCGTTGGCGCAGTGCTTAAATGGGTTCCAAAGGTTGTTGTCTAATCTGATCTCAAAATGGCTTCGGAACATCTCAGTTTCGAACCCGTGCTTCAAAGAAAGGAAAGTGCTTAGTCAAAATCTTTCGAGCACTGTTCCTAAAAATCTAAATGGCTTGTAAGTATTTCAGCTTACAACCCGCGCTTCAACATTATGGCTTATGCACACATAACAGTGCATAACCCGTTTTTCAAAGAAAGGACCATGTTGTACGTTTTATTGCAACAATCCTAACAAGAAAAGAAGTTTTCATGAAATGTTTATCCAAACTTCTTAACCTTAAGAAAAATTTTATTCCAAATTTATCAAAAGGTTTTTCAAAACTTTTCAAAAAAAATTTTGCTTAAGATTTTCAAATCTTTACTCCCCAATTCGCTCCAAAGTTTAAAAATGTCAGAAACGATGCAAGTTTTGAGGGGGAGAATTTCAAAAACAAATTTTGTTCCAAAAAGTTCATGCAAATCCGTTTCTCCCTATTAGCTTTCCAAAAACAAAGATTTTAATCAAACGGTATCAAAAATACCATCGAAATGCTATTTTTGAGGGGGAGAAATGTGATTAAAATGTGATCATAATTGAATCTCAAAAGAGCTTGACTCAATTTAAACCCTCGAATTGACGAAAGCTAAATGTCAGAAATCGAAAAGACTTGTCCGGGATGGGTAATAATTTCAAGCTGGTCCATCCAGTGATGTAAACGTGTCTCGTAACGGACTTGTCTGAGTAGAACGTACCAATTCGAGAGATTATTCCTTTGATATGACCGGGACGGATAATAATTTCAAGCTAGTCTAACTAGTGATGTAAACGTGTCTCGCAAAGGTCATGTCAACTGAAAATCAATCATATCAAAATGTGCGAACTCTACCCAACATGTGCAAATTTATATTAAAAAATGCATAAGCACATGTGAAGGGGGAGTATTTTGGAAAAGGCAAAACTCTCTAAGTGTTAACAAAAATGTGTTTTACTCATAAACACTTTGAGAGATTTTCACAAAAATGTTTTATGGCAAGTGATCAACAAATCTAGGATAATTATGGAGTAATAAGGTGATTATGATTAGGTTATGTCCAATGATCCACCAGAGCCGGAGGGATCTACCCAAGGACAATTCCACTAGATTAGAATTAGAAGTCCTTAGGTATGATTGAAAAAAGGAGTAAATGAGCAAGGGAAAGAAGGGGTTGAAGAATTAAAAAGAAAAGTTTAATGAAAGGGTGAAAAGAAATAGCCCTCCATGAAAACTTAGGTCTGAAACCGGGTCAATACATCTGCTATCGGTATTCACTAAGGTGATACTGATATTGAAGACAAGACGTCATGGACCCAGTGACGCGCTGCACAAACCCCTCCTACCCACTCAGATATCTCTTAAAAGATATTTGTTTCATTTCTCACGGAGAACACTGCATAATCTATCGGCCTCTCATTCCGAGATGTGTTGATATTGAAAAGGTGGCACTCTACTCCACGCCTCCGATAACTCAAACCAAAACGCACGTTATAGAGTCTAGAGCCATGAGATTCATTAAAGATCTCTTAGGAACACTTTCCATATATTACACCTGTGTTCACAAAAAAGGACACATGGTGTACAAGAGGTTTATTGCTAACGGTTTTATGCAGGTGCTGAGGAAAGCCCATCAACAGTCATATGTCTCAACATCTATATTGGAAGAAACGACGATGTGAATACATGAAGATGTTGATAAAGGCAAAGAACAATCAAAAGACGATACTTTGAAGATCACAATGCATGAAGGAACAAAGAATTAAGACTATTCTACATCGACACACAAAGTTCAAGACCCAAAAGTCTAAAGACCTAATCACATGGTGCATCGTTTGAATGACCATCCCTTAGGGGGAGATTGTTAGCTTTAAAATTATATATTAAAGTGATGGTCATTCATATTGTTAGAACTTTGTGTTATATTAAGTAACTAGTCAAGGTAAGTGGGCTTGTGTTAGATTTAGCTTGTAATGTAAAAGTCCAACCCATAAGCTAAAAGCCCACGAGCCCAAGGAAAGCCCATAAGGGTTTCCTCCCTTGTAATATAAATACCACTTATCACCTCATTTGTAGGTGGTACAAGTGTGTGAAGTGTGTGTGCAGTTTAATAAGAAGAAAAGTTATCTTATCTCTTTCTCTCTAATAATATACGATCCACACATATCCCTTGTCCCATCTTTCTTGTGCTTAAACAAGTCATATATTTGTGTGATAAAGATAGAGTTCGAGCTATAACAATATTCCATACAAAAGGCTTTTAGAGGAATGTGACAAAGAATTATATGCTAGCTGAAGGTATTCAAACTTGTCCTTCACTTTACAATTATACCATGTAAAATGCATTGGTGGCATATCAAATAAGTGCTTCAGCATGTTGCTAGAGCTTTTAAGGGATGCATTTCCTCATCTTACATCGTTACCATCATCTGCTAGTGAAGCCAAAAAGTTAACTACAGATCTTGGGCTCGGCTACGAGAAAATCCATGCATGTCCCAACGATTGCATGATTTATTGGGGTAAGAGAAAAGATCAAGTAGGGGAGAGTTGAAAATCTAGAAAGCCTAATAAGCTAGAAAAGGTTTTGCATTATTTTCCATTGATTCCAAGGCTGAAAAGGATATACATGTGTGAAAAAACAGCAAAGGAAATAAGGTGGCATGATGAGGGTCGAACAAAAGATGGAAAATAAGACACCCGGTAGATGCTCTTGCTTGGAAGGCATTTGATGCTCGATATACCGAGTTTGCATTTGATCCTAGTAGTGTTAGGCTTAGCTTAGCTAGTGATGGGTTTAATCCTTTTCGCACAATGAGTACAACATATAGTACATGGCCCGTGTTATTGACTCCTTACAATTTACCTCCGTGGAAATGCATGAAAAAACAATCTGTTATTCTTTCATCCATCATTCCAGGGGAGAAAGCACCTAGAAATGATATCGACGTTTATCTCCAACCTCTAATACATGAGCTTAAATTGTTATGGGCCGGTGTGGATGCCTATGATGCTTTTTCTAAACAACAGTTCAAGTTAAAAGCTTCACTTCTTTGGACCGTGAACGATTTTCCCGCCTACGCTAACTTATCAGGTTGGAGCACTAAGGGTCGTGTGGCTTGCCCAATTTGTGCAAATTCCACTCGTTCAATTTGGTTAAAGCATGGGAGAAAATTTTGTTATATGGGACATCGTAGATGGTTAGAGAAAAACCATAATTATCGATTACAAACGGATCGATTTGATGGTACATTCGAGAAGGAGGTTCCACCTACTCAATTGACTGGATCTGATATTTTGAAAAAAATAAGCGGTGGTTGGTTTAAATATGGAAAGTCAGATAACTCATCGAAAAAGAGGACAAGGGATGGTGCATGTTGTTCTACCAATACTCATCTTCATACAATGGAGGCAACAAATGACGAGAGTGCATTTGAGGATGCAGAGAATGTCATAGAAGAAGATACTGATGGTGAGCACGAGTTATGGAAAAAGAATAGTGTGTTTTTTGAATTAAAGGCGAGTGCCTTACTTTTTGTTCAAGAGATTTTGAAGGTGTTGAGACTCCCTTTAATTGCTCTCCTAGGAATAATGAAACTATTGTTGGAAAGGAGATGTACATGCTTAATTTTAGTGGTTGCAAGTTAGGAAAACTTGAGATTATTGAGCTTGACTCGAAGTCATTAAATCAAGCACATCGCTACGTTTTACTAAACCATAGAAAGATTCAACCTTTTCGCGAGTAAGTATATTTATTTTTAAATATAGCTATTCTTATAATTAAGTAAAGCTTTATGAAGTATTAGTTTATGATATTTATCTTGTAGTCATTTTTGGGTGAACAACAAGCTCTTAAGGGCCGACCTTTGGACTTAAAGACAATAGAAAAATTGTTTGTTGAGGAATTTCTACTGTGGCTTCATAACCAGGTTACAATTTGTGTAGTTCTATATTATAAGCATCTTCAATGTCCATAAACTAACAATGGCATTAAACAATGGTAGGTTTCCTTCTTAGAAAAGAACAAATGTGATGAAGAAGTGTCATCCCTCGCTATTGGTCCAAGAGTTATTGCTAAACAATTTAACGGATTCATCACTAATGGTTATAGATTCCTTACAAAGAAGCGGGAAGAGCTTAAGAAGACCCAAAATTCAGGGGTCATTGTGGCTGTGGAAGGTGGATATTATTATGGAAAACTTACCAACATCATTGAGCTAAATTATTTTTGTGGATACAAAGTTGTGTTTTTTCAGTGTGATTTGGGTTGATATTCGACCTTCAAGGGGGTTAAAGAAAGATAAATATGGATTTCCTCTTGTACATTTTTCAAGGCCATTGGTACATAAACTGAGTAACGATCCCTTTATAATCTCTTCTCAAGCTAGACAAGTTTTCTACGTAGATGATATAAGAGATGTTGGATGGTCACATGTGATACTTACAAAGCCGAGGGATATATATGACATGGGCTCAGTTGAAAATAAAGATGAGGTTGACTCTTATACCCAATTAATGCATGCCATGTACTATTCCAACACTTGATGATGTTAACGAGGCACCAAGCTGGCATAGAACAAATACTGAAATAGAAAAAAATTCCTCTTTATTCTCTTGTGTTCAGCAAAAGAACTGCCTAAGCATACTTTTTCAGATCCAAACTTCTTTGTTCTTTCTAAGTCTTTGTGGTGATAACCAGTAACATTGCTTTTACTAGTTTTTGGTGTTCCTATATATGGTTGAATAGTGTTCTAATACCAGCAACGAAATACCGTTACTGTATTGTATAGTAGTTAATTGAATCTGTGATTTCTTTTTGTGAAGTTGATTGAATCTGTTTATTACTTTATCCATTCTTGCTATCAACCAAAAAGTTCTCCCCTGTGTACAACATAAAAAAAGGGCTTTCATCTGTTTACATTTAGTGATGTTAAATGGGTAAAACCAGGGGTGAGAGAAGCTAGACCAGAAAACCAGTTAAAGCGACAATCTGGCCTGGAACTCATGCATCCTATCTGGTCAGTCTGTTACTGGTCCATATATTTGCATGATTAATTAGAGACTATCTGCACATTTAGAATTTGACATGTTTGCTTTCTGCAAAATACAATCATTGTACGATATTGTCACCTTAAACCTCTGCAAACAATTAGTTTTATTGTAGTTAATTGAATCAGTGAGTTCTTTCTGTGAAGTCGATTGCATATGTTTTTTGATTTTCTCAAAAAGATATATGTTTTTTGATTTGCACTGAAAAGGGTTTGATTATTGACACGTTGCAGAGAGGATTGAAAGCAGTTAGTGCTAGAGAAGATATTAAAGAGCTTTCAAAACCAACTTTTATCATCCATTTTCGGTTAGTACCAGCTCTTACTCGCTTCTTAATAGGCTTAATAATTTAAGAATTAAATCAGAAAACTATAGGAAAGTATCTGATATTGATGGACGTTTTTGGTGCGAAGTCAATTTTCATATTATTTTACATGACTCTTGGAAGTCAATGTGTAACCAATATTAAATCAGACTTGTCAATGTGAAGTCAAAATTTTATATTATTTTATATGACTGGATGTAGATTAAGAGGTCATACCTCTCGTTGATATACATGCAGCACGTAGCTAGTTGGAACAAAATCATACACTTTGGATTAGAAATAAAGATGGAAAAGTGTCCTCAAAAACTAATACTTTTGGTCTTTGTTTCTCTATTATTGTTTGATCATCATCAACGAGCCAACGCCGTCACTGCCACCAACAACAACGCCATCACTGCCGACAGCAGCAACACCATCACTACCACCCACACCAACACTATTACAACAACAACCACCAACAACAGAGCCATCACTCCCACCCACACCAACATTATTACAACAACCACCAACAACAGAACCATCACTCCCACCAACAACAGCGTCATCACTCCCACCAACAACAGCGGCATCAATGCCACCAACAACAACGCCATCAATGCAACCGGCAACAACGTCATCACAACCACCCACACCAACACTATTACAACCACCGCCACCACCACCACCAGCGCAGCTCCAGCAGCTCCACCACCAGCTCCAACCACACCAACAACAGCATCATCACCGCCACCAACACCAACACCCAACACCAACACTATTACAACAGTTATTGTCATGAGTGCCGTAGTTTCTTTATTGTCTTTCAATAAGTGGCCGGATTGTGAAATGTTTTTTAATTTCTAGTTGGAAGTGGTGATCGAAATGAATCATCTATGGTCTATTGTTACTACTATCTTACGTTTCTAGAGTGAGTACCATATAATGGCATAATAAAATGGTTGAAAACTGCTTTGTGGATGTTATAAAAGCATACACTATATAAGCCTTAATTTGGTTTCAAATCTTGATCGAGTGTAAACGTTTATTAAGTTTACTTATTAAGGTTTACTGGTGTGAGATTATCGATATCTACTAAATTCTAGGCCATGTAGTTTCGGTAATCCAGATTTGAGTGAAACCAAACTTCTGTTCTGGTACTTAATTGGCATGGTTTCTGTAGGTTCCAAGGTTTTATCTCAATTGGAACAAACTAATTAATGCATATAGTGTTTTACACGAGGTTTTTAAAGAAATTATTCATTAAGAAGTTGGGTGTGTGGATAAAGTAATAAACAACAACGAACGTAAACATGTTCTATTATTTTTTTAAATGAATAAAGTAATAAGTCAACGATCTTATAAACAATTTTTTTTGTGACTATTAATATAATGAACATCCATGCATCGTCGTCTCTTAATTTGATGTTTTTCACAAGCACTTAATAAGTTTTAAAAAATATTAAAAGTGTAAATAAAGGAATTTGAGATTTATAATACATGTAAATTTAAGAAATGATATCAATGATGTCATATGTATATTGTTGTACCTGAAACATATAAGTTGAAAGTCGTAAGTGTTGGTTGTTTTGTGTGTTCCCAGATCAGGGTAAAGATAATCAATGTACCGGATATTCAACTGAAATCGTGTAATCACTTTTCAATAGAAACTATTCGACCCTATGCCTGGGTTACACGAATATCGCTATGGGATAAGACCAGGTGATGTTCTTGTTTTAGGCACAAATCAAAAACCGAATTGCTTTCAAGTGTTTAGGTTTTCTGTGTCATATATCATGCCGATGTTATTATCTCTGTATATATAAGAGATATACTCAAAACCCTAGTCAAAGGAATTATGAGAGAATATTGCCCAAATATTCTCCATAAACATTCCTTAATTCTAGATACAGTGGTTACAAGACCAGAAAATCATGGCCTTAATTACGAATTTGAAACATCCCAAAATAGGTCAAAGTTAGTTACAAATTCTATCCAGCATACCAGCAGCATAATCTTATGCCTAGCAGCACAATAAATTATACTAGCAGCAGAATCTATTGCCTAGCAACTCAGC
Source organism: Artemisia tridentata subsp. tridentata (assembly GCA_021014915.2). Classification (NCBI taxonomy): domain Eukaryota; kingdom Viridiplantae; phylum Streptophyta; class Magnoliopsida; order Asterales; family Asteraceae; genus Artemisia; species Artemisia tridentata. Next base: position 262,123,585 of record CP139501.1, on the reverse strand, counting down.
AGCAGTATTATTGTACTAGCAGCAGTATCAATAACACTAGCAGCAGAATGTTCTGCCTCAGCAGTAGTATGAATAACACTAGCAGCAGAATGCTCTGCATCAGCAGCATTATCCATAATACTAGCAGCAGAACTACAAACCACATAATTGAGTCAGGGTAAACATTGACCAAATGGGTGTACACTCCGTACCTCCAAACCCATTACCAGGTGTGAATTAATCCCTCAAGTGCACTAAATTTTCCAACAGTAAGATTAGTTTTCTTCGAATTACTTAATGGGGAAATGTTACCTACATCAACATTACCTGCTTTCCTTTGTAAAAAAATTTAAAAATTTTACAATTAAGCCCTTTCATTATATCATACATACATGTTTTCCCCTTTTTTTTTACAAAGGAAAGTAGGCAATTTCCCTTTAAACAATGATGACTTACACGAAGAAACCTACAATGTAAAGGCAAACATGTAAGTGTAAAATTCTTGAATATATATTCACAATGATAGGATAAGTTATTAATATAATTGAGTAGACCTACAAATAACAATGATAGAAAAAACTATATTTAAATGGGTCGATTAGATGCTATATGGAGCGACAGAGTAGATTCAACATAAATCCAAACGTGCTATGTGGTACGAGGTTCATCCATAACGCTCAAATTTTCTAACTTGTATATATTGCCTATAGTAAAATATTATGAATGCAATGATGTAAATTTTGAAATCATACTTGACACTCCATTTTAAAGTTGAGTATTCGGACAAAACAACATTTTGGGTCAGCTCGACCCGTTTTAATACACACCAAATACTACCTGCCCATTTTGTGTACTACCAATAATCTCCATATATAATGGAGTGATTAGAGATTATGTTTCAATAAAAGCCCCAGTGACCCAATTATTGTGTTGTATGAGGGGCATGTAAAAGAGAGATAAAACTTAGTTCCCGTGTGTATATATAGTAAGCATAACCTCTTGATTTCATTGCAGCAACTCATGCATCACTATATATGAAGTGCTTCTTAATATACATGGTCATATACCCTTTTGAAAATTAAATTTGAAGGAAAATGTAACCCACCATTCTGCTTCGCTTCCGCTTTGAAGTTGATTACTTCAGAGTGTGTATCCGAAAGAGCTTATTTCAATTACTTGGATCAAATAATTTGAATTGGTTATTTAATCCCAAACACCCTTGAAATACATAACGTTGCCAAAAGTTCAAAGAATTTTTTTTTGCAATACTAAACAATATGAAGTTGATTACGCCGCTTATTCGAAACATCTTACTCTAGTTACCAAAATATAATACACACCACAGTTTCATGTCTGATTTGCATACGTCAAAGATAATATCATCCTGAGAATTCATGTCTGATTTGCAATCATGTGCCATTGTTATAGTAAAAGAGATGCTAACATGAGATCTTGTGTACCGTTGCATTATAGGTTTAAATCATGTGCCTATGTTATTGTAAAAGAGACACCAATAAACGTAATCCAAAACTATAATTAACAAAAATCCTAAAATAACGGTGGATGTGGTGATGAAACATCCACATTGAGCTAAAATAAAAATATTAAAGAGCTAAAACTCACGTGGATAACAACGACTCCATCGGATAATTTGGCGATTCTTTCATTTAGCTTTCCTTTCTCGTAGTCCTGTTCTGCTGCCTGCAAGATAGAGTTGAAGTTATTATCACTATTAGCCAGAGACAAAAGACCCTGTTCTAAATGGATAAGAAAAGAGTTTTATAGAAATGCCATCACCAACAATAGTTGTGGTATCCTTGGTGAGTACCACCTTTGCAGCAAGTCCTAAAACCTCATTCCCAGCGTTCTCAAGGGTTATCCCTACCTCCTCTCTTATTACAGTTCCTGAATAAACACGGAAGAAGAAGATTATAAAAATAACACACAGGAACTTAACAGAGGATATATTTTTTAAGATATTTATTAGTAGAAATTTAGCAGAGGTGTATGATTAGAAAGTTACACAACATTATTTAATTAATAAGCTAAATTTATGAAATAACGATTTAGGATATTATACGCATTACAGATACACTTTGTGCGAATTTCAGCTGTTTATTTTGATGACCCATTAGAAAAGGAATAACCCAAATAGACCCATTTACAAGTAAATGGGTCCAAATCGCCACTATAAGAATCTCCCTTATCATCTTTGAAGTTTCTGATTGCACAACTCTACCCTCTGAGCAAGCCACAAACTTCAAACTAAGCAAAGTTTAATGTAAGAGGGATGATACTAATCCTAGAGGGCTAATTGGGCTTACTTTAACACTTGTTACACTCAAAACTAAATAAAGAATGCATTAAACCATAGTATCTTCCAATTGAGCCATTTTCAAAAACTGAATTTATTAGGTAAACAATATATACTTGCTAGTTAACATTAAACAATGCCTAGTAGTACATTTGTATATGCAAAGCCATACACTTATATGATCCCATTTGAGATGGTAACTTCTACTACATGAAACCACATATTTTGAAAACCTTACTAACATAGAGGAGGTCCTACCATGTCACAGACTCATGGTATCCTCAAGTCCATTTAAGAAACTTCATCGCACTGATGAATAATATTTAATTCCAAGACCTGCGAACAAAGAAACAACAACAAAAGTGTACAATAACCTACATTCAAGTTACATAATTCCCGGCTTAAGTAAGTAAACAAATAGACATTGTCACCATGGCCGATTCTGAAACTCACTTTGCATAGTGTAGTAACCGTAGTGTTGCGTGGACGTCTCCATACAGGTTTTCTGATGGTGATTTTAGCGAAACTCTCCATTAAAGTCTCCAAAACATGATTTAGATAATATTATAGGATGTAACTGAAATATAACAGACATGGTTTTGCAGGATTATAATTAAATCCATTTTAAGTTAAGGAGGCACACGTCAGGGAGGAACCAAACTCATAAGAACATTATCATTTCATTTATAAACAAATTTTGACCCGTTTACTTTTAAAAGCTTGTTCTTTTACCCGTTTCGATAGTTAATAACCTAACCAAATTGGTCCATTTCTCACGGGTTAAAATTAATAAAATATGTATATGAAAAAGGTAGTTAGCTAAATGTGGAAAAGTGCTAATATTACATATTATATGATCCTTTGCTAAAATTATCAATTGTATGACATGTGGTTAAATCAGTTGCAGCCTCGTCATCAGTTTTCACCAAAAGCTCTTTATCCTCAAGAAAGCTCTTTTCACCAAAAGCTCTTAAGGATGTTGGGCATGTGCAGTTGCCCACTCTGCATAGGCCCAAATCTGGCCTTCGCAGCAGTCACGTGAAGGTTGAACCTTTGCACCAATCATCCCAGCACTCGAACTTGTTATTCCTATGTGAAATCCAAAAGAAATCGTATAATTCAATATCGAAGAAAATATCCGATATTGATGGACGTTTTTGGTGTAAAGTCAATTTTTATATTATTTTACATGACTCTTTGAAGTCAATGTGTAACCAATATTAAATCAGACTTGTCAATGTGAAGTCAAAATTTTATATTATTTTATATGACTGGATGTAGATCAACAGGTCATACCTCTCGTTGATATACATGCAGCATGTAGCTAGTTGGAACAAAATCATACACATTGGATAAGAAATAAAGATGGAAAAGTTTCCTCAAAAACTAATACTTTTGGTCTTTGTTTCTCTATTATTGTTTGATCATCATCATCGAGCCAACGCTGTCACTGCCACCAACAACAACGCCATCACTGCCAACGGCAGCAACACCATCACTACCACCCACACCAACACTATTACAACAACAACCACCAACAACAGAGCCATCACTCCCACCCACACCAACATTATTACAACAACCACCAACAACAGAACCATCACTCCCACCAACAACAGCGTCATCACTCCCACCAACAACAGCGGCATCAATGCCACCAACAACAACGCCATCAATGCAACCGGTAACAACGTCATCACAACCACCCACACCAACACTATTACAACCACCGCCACCACCACCACCAGCGAAGCTCCAGCAGCTCCACCACCAGCTCCAACCACACCAAAAACAGCATCATCACCGCCACCAACACCAACACCAACACCAACACCAACACTATTACAACAGTTATTGTCATGAGTGCCGTAGTTTCTTTATTGTCTTTCAATAAGTGGCCGGATTGTGAAATGTTTTTTAATTTCTAGTTGGAAGTGGTGATCGAAATGAATCATCTATGGTCTATTGTTACTACTATCTTACGTTTCTAGAGTGAGTACCATATAATGGCATAATAAAATGGTTGAAAACTGCTTTGTGGATGTTATAAAAGCATACACTATATAAGCCTTAATTTGGTTTCAAATCTTGATCGAGTGTAAACGTTTATTAAGTTTACTTATTAAGGTTTACTGGTGTGAGATTATCGATATCTACTAAATTCTAGGCCATGTAGTTTCGGTAATCCAGATTTGAGTGAAACCAAACTTCTGTTCTGGTACTTAATTGGCATGGTTTCTGTAGGTTCCAAGGTTTTATCTCAATTGGAACAAACTAATTAATGCATATAGTGTTTTACACGAGGTTTTTAAAGAAATTATTCATTAAGAAGTTGGGTGTGTGGATAAAGTAATAAACAACAACGAACGTAAACATGTTCTATTATTTTTTTAAATGAATAAAGTAATAAGTTAACGATCTTGTAAACAATTTTGTTTGTGACTATCAATATAATGAACATCCATGCATGGTCGTCTCTTAATTTGATGTTCTTCACAAGCACTTAATAAGTTTTAAAAAAATATTAAAAGTGTAAATAAAGGAGTTTGAGATTTATAATACATGTAAATTTAAGAAATGAGATCAATGATGTCATATGTATATTGTTGTACCTGAAACGTAAAAGTTGAAAGTCGTAAGATTAGTTTTCTTCGAATTACTTAATGGGGAAATGTTACCAACATCAACATTGCATGCTTTCCTTTGTAAACAAATTAAAAAATTTCCAATTAAGCCCTTTCATTATATCATACGTACATGTTTTCCTTTTTTTTTTACAAAGGAAAGTATGCAATTTCCCTTTAAACAATGATGACTTACATGAAGAAACCTACAATGTAAAGGCAAACATGTAAGTGTAAAATTCTTGAATAAGTGTAAAATTCTTGAATATATATTCACAATGATAGGATAAGTTATCAATATAATTGAGTAGACCTAAGAATAACAATGATAGAAAAAACTATAATTAAATGGGTCGATTAGATGCTATATGGAGCGACACATTAGATTCAACATGAATCCAAACGTGCTATGTGGTACGAGGTTCATCCATAACGCTCAAATTTTCTAACTTGTATATATTGCCTATAGTAAAATATTATGAATGCAATGATGTAAATTTTGAAATCATACTTGACACTCCATTTTAAAGTTGAGTATTCGGACAAAACAACATTTTGGGTCAGCTCGACCCGTTTTAATACACACCAAATACTACCTGCCCATTTTGTGTACTACCAATAATCTTCGTATATAATGGAGTGATTAGAGATTATGTTTTAATAAAAGCCCCAGTGACCCAATTATTGTGTTGTATGACGGGCATGAAAAAGAGAGATAAAACTTAGTTCCCGTATGTATATATAGTAAGCATAACCTCTTGATTTCATTGCAGCAACTCATGCATCACTATATATGAAGTGCTTCTTAATATACATGGTCATATACCCTGTAATACCTGAAATTCAGATAACCTGTAAAAAGACCAAATTACCCCTGAAACTATAAAACCTAATAAATAACTTATAAAATTCTGAAACAATTCCAAACTTCTGAAAATGAACTACATATCAAGTAATTAAATTTCTGGGACAACATTACATTACTTTGAATGTACAAAAATTACAAAATCACATATACACATATACATGGTCCGAAATTAATTAAATAAACTTAATATATATATTTGTAAAATCATTTTAATTAGATAAGTACCAAAATAAATTAAGGAGTTATACACCAAATCAAAGTATGATCTTGACCTAACTTATGGGCCGAAAATTCTGAGTATAACCCCCCCTCCTAATCGGCTATTATTATATACACAATCAAATCATTATTTTGCAAAACCCTAAATTCCGAAAACCCTAAACCGCTACACACTAAATTCGACCAAAACATCATTGCGACTTCTGGACCTGAGCAAGCAATTTTTTGGAGTTGATCAAGGTGTAAGCAAGCTAGGAAAAATAAGAGTTGGGTCGTGGAAGCTTTCGTTCGATCGTGGTGTTTTGTTTTGTTCGATCTATTGCGCTCGATAGGTATAAAATCCACATGACAAATCTTTACATTCTATAATTGATCTAGCATTTTTCTAATGATCTATATGTTGTATATAACTCAGTAAAAATGTTAAACATGGATCATGCAAACTAAACAAAGCGTAGGAAATTATAAGTGATAAAACGCACATAATTTCCAAATAATGTCATTCAATTTTTCTGGGGTATAACCATAATTTTTACGTGTCCTATACTGATAATATAAGCCTAGAAAAATAACCACATGATTTATAGAAGCTCAAAATAATTGATGCGAATTATTGTGTATAATCGGATTTTAGAGGAAATAAAGAAAAATAAGAATAAACCCTAGAATGGATTAGGGTTAGGGTTCATGTGTATAGATCTGATGTAATTAATGTTTTAATAATGATGTCATGATGGTTTAATGATTGGACAAAACTAGGGCTTGTTTTGGTACAATAAAAGTCTATAGGATTTATAAATAAAAGTATAAGGGCTTGTTTTGCCAACTTTGAAACTTCTGGGATATTTTTGTAATGTCATATAAGTCAGTAGGAATGTGAGAAAAATATAACTTGAGGGTCCTAAGTGTAAATGTGCAAGAAAATGAATTAACTATATTTATAAGGGTCGAATTGTAAATAATTAAAGTAGAAGGACTAAAAGTGTAAATTTGGGAAACTTGAAGTTATTCTGAGTAAATAATGTCATTAAGGGTGTAATGGGTAAATTTGAGTATTTATGGGATTGATATGTAATTATAAATAAATTATGATTTAAATTGTAAGTTTTGTAAAGTTAAGGGACCAATTGTGTAATTACTAATTTTTGAGGGTCAAATTCGTACATCATATAATTCTGAGGTGATGTCCTGTAAACTTGTGAAATAAAGTACTTGTTTGGTAAATATAGATTAAATCAGTAACTTAAAGTAATTTCATTTTAAACCTTTGAGTCTAATGAATTTACAATTAAAACCCTAAACTTTTGTAACTTGATAAAAGGTACCTTAATTCCATAATGATCTTGAAATAAGGACTTAACCTAATCTGGAATATTAACATCTTACTAAACCTGGAAGGTTACAAAATGGAAAAGTAAAACTAAAAGCAATAGTCTGAGTTTGAATAATTCATAATTCCGTCTTCTACTTCTTAGGTGTGAAGAAGGAGAAGCCCTGATTTCTGCTTCGCATTTGCTTTCTTGTCTTTTGCTTTGCTAATAAGGTACAGATATTCCGTCCTTTCAGTAAGGGCTTTTTATTCCCTTTTTCTTTCAGAATTCATTTCCTTATTAGGATTCCCTATACCACTGCTATGTTCCCTTTTGTTTGTGAACTTTCGATATGATCTTTGATTCAAATCTTTTGCCATGTACCCTTAAGATATGATTTTGATTATTTGATAGTACGCCCGACCTTTGATCTACAGTTTGATATTACGAGCCAATCACTAGGCATGAGGGTTTCATGTTCATGTCATTGACGCACCTCTGACATGACTCTAGGGCAGGAGAGTGATGACCTGTTCCGTCCCTTATTTATTATTTGCTATGGCCATTATAATTATGATTATTGATTTATCTGTGGGGCGTATGGGTGCACTATAGATTTGACCTGTTATCTGTATATGTTATATGTTATAGTCATTATATCTGGTGACTGATTGTGTGTGCGATACACATCTTTCACTTGGTCTGAGAGCTGATCACTCTACACAGGTTTGTTTTATTATATTATTTGCTATGGTATTGTAAGTCGTCTGGGCTCGTGATGAATTGCTGTGTTTTGTTTTCTTAAATCTTATTTCACTTCGTTCTTTTCTTTTATTCATGATTCATTTCTCATTCCTTTCATTGTGACTTCGTATTGGTATGATTTTGTATTCCTGATTTGCTTTTGTATTTGCTACCTGCTATTTGTTCCCGTTATCTATATATCTGTTCACTGGGCTTTTGAAGCTCAGCCGCATTTCTTTTCCTGCGGCAGGTACTTAAGCTAGAAGCTGGGTTTAGCTTTGGGATGAGAGCGATCTATTTCGGAGTCGACCTTAGTTATTTAGCTTTACCATTTGAACTTCTATTCATTTTATTATGCCATTGTTTAGGCATTTGAATATTGGATTTTGTACTTAGTCATTTTGTCTTGCATTTTGATTTAAGTCATGTTGACTTATTTTGGATTTAATGTTAAGACTTATGATGTTTTATTTATTGAATGTTTGTGACTTCTGATATGCCACCATTGTTGTGATATCTTTACCCTTGTCGGGTTGGGGTGTTACAATTTATGGTATCAGAGCACAGGCTTTCATGAAACCTTAGAGCTTAGGCTATCGACCTGTGAGGATTTGGGTATACATTAGGTTTCCTTTCGCGCACTCTTTTCCCGTCCTGCTCTGCCATGTTTTTCTTTTGCTCTATCATTCCTGTTTGATCTTTCTAATCGTTTGAAAATCCTGTAGATGGTTGTTACTCATCGTGGTGACTATTCTGAATGGGAGGAGGAGATCCCTAATTTGGAGGAGTTGGTGGCTAATGCTATAGCCAATTTGCTACCTGTGCTTAATGCTAACGAGGTGATCACTCGGATGATCAATGATTTTCGTAATGGAGCCTGTCCCTCTGGTGGCTCGGGTGGTGCTGGTCCCTCTAGTGGTGCTGGTGGTTCTGGTGGTACTGGTGGTGGGGGCCGACCCACTACCATTAATGGTTGGCTTGAGAGTTTCAATAAACTTAAGCCGTTGTCGTTCAGTTTTGCTGCTACTCCTCATGCTGCAGAGGACTGGATAACACACATGGAGAAGCTGTTTGAGGTACTGGGTTGTGAAGACGGGTTTAAGACTCTTCTGGCTGCGTTTAAGCTTGAGGGAGATGCGCTTAACTGGTGGAAGGCGCACAAGGAAGCTAAGGGAGGTGATGCTTATGTTCTTGGTTGTACTTGGGCTAATTTTCGTGCTACGTTCTATAATCGGTACTTCCCTCTGTCCGAACAGCAGAGATTTATTCGGGAGTACAACACTATCTCTCAGCTTGAGTCTGAGAATGCAGGGGAATTTCTGGAGCGATTCTAGAGATTGGTTAGCTTTGTGGGCCCGGTTGCTGGGGATGCTGAGCATCAAGCTAAGCATTATAAGTGGGCACTGAAGAGTTGGGTTTTAGATCGTCTTCTTAATCAGGAGTTCGCTGATCCGTCAGCATGTTGCGACGCAGCTCGCAACATCGAGATATTTCATGAGAAGGTAGGGTACAAGCGAAACCGTGATGGCGACAGGATTCAGCCGCAGAGTCAGAATCGGGACAACAAGGGGTTTTCTGGTAAGGGCTTTGAACAGCGGGGTCAGTCAGATCGTGGTCGTGATTATCAGGGTCAGTCAGGTAGGAGCTATGATCAGCGAAAACCAGATTCTAGAGGTCAGGATGCTGGTTCGATTTCTAGGCAGGATAATGGTCAGAAGCAGTGGAAGGATCAGCCTTCTAAGGGTTTTCAGCAGCAGTCTCGTGGTTCTGGATCGAGTTCTCAGAAGGGTTCATCTGGGAACTTACCTACACCTCCTATCTATACTACTTGTGGGAAAAATCATCCAGGAGAGTGTCGTAGAGCAACTGGTGCGTGTTTCCGATGTGGATCTGCTGAGCATCGGGTGAAGGACTGCCCAAAGCAGAATCCTGCATCTGCTAAGAACTATCTTCTTCCTCCGCCTCCTCCACCTCCGAATACTGGGCGTGTGTTTTCTACTACGCGGGATCAGGCGGCTAAGGCTACAGGTACCATTACCGGCTTTTTGTATATTGGTGATTTTACTGTTTTCGCGTTATTTGACACTGGAGCAACGCATTCTATCATATCCATGAAATTGGCTAAGAAACTGAACATACCTACAACACCACTAAATAACCCAATTGCTATATCAACCCCCATGAAAAACCACATTCTTATCAACCATGAATTTTTGAACTGTCCGTTACGCTTCGATGATCGGATTCGTCCGGCAAATTTACTTCCTCTAGACATGATTGACTTTGATGTCATTCTGGGTATGGATTGGTTGGCTTTCCATCGAGCAACCATTGACTGCCACGCCAGAAATGTGATTTTCGGTGATCTGAATAATCCTGAATTCATTTACCATGAATCTCGCCCTCTTAAAACTGTTAAAATCATTTCCGCCTTGAAAGCTCGAACCTTGATGTCTCATGGTTGCCAAGGTTATCTAGCCTCAGTTAAGGATTCGTCTGTTGAGAGTCCGGATATTTCTAGTGTTCCCATTGTTCGGGATTTTGCTGACGTTTTTCCTGAAGTACTTCCTGGTCTTCCTCCGGCTAGAGAAGTGGAGTTTTCTATTGATCTAATTCCCGGTGCCGAACCTATCTCTAAGGCTCCGTACCGGATGGCACCTGTTGAACTGAAAGAATTGAAGGAGCAACTGGAAGAGTTGCTGGACTGTGGATTCATTCGACCTAGTGTTTCGCCATGGGGTGCTCCTGTGCTTTTCGTGAAGAAGAAGGATGGGTCTATGCGTCTGTGTATTGATTATCGTGAGCTTAATCGCATTACCATTCGAAACCGTTATCCGCTTCCTCGTATTGATGACTTGTTTGATCAATTGCAAGGAGCTAAAGTTTTCTCCAAAATCGACTTGCGATCGGGTTATCACCAATTGCGAGTTAAAGAGCAGGATGTACCTAAGACTGCTTTTCGCACCCGTTATGGACACTATGAGTTCCTGGTTATGCCTTTTGGCTTAACAAATGCTCCTGCTGTGTTTATGGATTTAATGAATCGGGTTTTCCATGAGTTTCTTGATAAATTCGTCATTGTTTTCATTGACGATATTCTAGTGTATTCTAAATCGTCCGAGGAGCACGAGCAACACCTGCGTATTGTTTTAGGTATCCTGAGGCAGCAGAAATTATTCGCGAAATTTTCTAAGTGTGAATTCTGGCTGAACCAAGTAGCTTTCCTAGGTCACATTGTGTCTGCAGATGGTATCACCATGGATCCATCTAAAGTCGAGGCTATCACCAAGTGGCCGAGACCTACCACTGTGACTGAAGTCAGGAGTTTTCTTGGATTAGCTAGCTACTACAGGCGGTTTGTGGAAGGATTTTCTAAGTTGGCTTTGCCATTGACTCAATTGATGCGGAAGGGTGAAAAGTTCGTATGGACTGATGAGCGTGAGCAGAGTTTTGAAGAGTTGAAACGGCGTTTGGTGTCTGCACCTATTCTAACTTTACCATCGGGTTCTGGAGGTTTCCAAATCTATAGTGATGCTTCTAAAAAGGGTTTGGGTTGTGTGCTTACGCAAAACGGCAAGGTTATTGCCTATGCTTCGAGACAACTGAAACCCTATGAGGAAAATTATCCAACTCATGATCTAGAATTGGCAGCTGTAGTTTTTGCATTGAAGATCTGGAGGCATTACTTGTATGGTGAATCATGTGATATCTTCACTGATCACAAGAGCCTCAAATACATCTTTACTCAGAAGGAGCTTAATATGAGGCAGAGGCGATGGCTGGAGCTTCTGAAAGATTATGACACGAACATCCAGTATCATCCAAGTAAGGCTAATGTGGTTGCAGATGCACTTAGTCGGAAATCTGGAGTGATTGCTAGTTTAGAGATTGATCCGCATGTCCTCAAGGATTTGGAGCGTTTGGATGTTGAGTTATGTTTTCGGCGTGATGTTGGTTACTGGGCTAGTTTAAAGATTGAGTCAAATCTGATGTTGCGTATTAAAGAGGCTCAGAAAGATGATGGTGAGCTCTGGGCTATAGTTCAGAATATTGTAGAGGGTAAGCAAACTGAGTTTAGAGTTGATGACGATGGAGTTGTCTGGTATGAGGATCGTTTATGCGTGCCTAATGATTCCGAATTGCATGAGGCTGTGTTGACTGAGGCTCACAGTTCTCCTTTCGCTATCCATCCTGGTTCTACCAAGATGTATCGGGATCTTAAGCAACATTTATGGTGGAACGGTATGAAGCAAGATGTGGCATTATTTGTCGCTAGATGCATGACCTGGCAGCAAGTTAAGATTGAGCATCAGCGAGCTAGTGGTCTATTACAACCTTTGGAGATTCCTACATGGAAATGGGATGAGATTTCCATGGACTTCATTTGTGGTCTGCCTGTTACTCGTAAAAGACATGATGCGATTTGGGTGGTCGTTGATCGGCTAACTAAATCTGCTCATTTCTTACCTATCCGTATGACCTATAGTGTCAGTAAGTTGGCGGAAGTTTTCCAGCAAGAGATCGTTCGATTGCATGGTATGCCTTCGTCAATTGTTTCAGATCGTGATCCTCGTTTCACTTCGCGTTTTTGGAAGGGACTTCATAAAGATTGGGGCGCTCGCCTTAAGTTTAGTACTGCATTTCATCCCCAAACTGATGGTCAGTCTGAGAGGACCATTCAGACTTTGGAAGACATGTTAAGAGCTTGTGCATTGGAATGGACAGGTAGTTGGGATGAGTACTTGTGTTTGGTAGAGGTTGCGTATAATAACAGTTGGCATGCGAGTATTCGAATGGCTCCCTTCGAGATGTTGTATGGTAGGAAATGTAGGGCTCCTGTTTGTTGGAATGAAGTAGGCGAACGTCTGATTGAAGGACCTGAGATGATTGAGATCATAAATGAAAAGGTAGCTGTTGCTAGAGAGAAACTGATAGAGTCGCGTGCTCGCCAGAAAAGCTATGCTGATAAGGACCGTCGGGATCTAGAATTTAATGTAGGTGATTGGGTATTCCTGAAAGTATCTCCTTTCCGTGGTGTCAGGTGTTTTGGAATCAAGGGCAAGTTGAGTCCTCGATTTATTGGACCGTTCGAAATCCTGGAGCGTATTGGGGAGGTTTCTTATCGTTTGGCTTTACCTCCTCAGCTATCTCATGTGCATAATGTATTCCATGTATCTCTCCTGAGAGGATACAATTATCACCCACTGCATGTTGTATCTTACCCACTTGATCAGATCTGGCCTGATATGTCTTTGTCTGAAGAACCGGAAGCGGTTCTGGACCGTCAGGAACGAGTCATGAGAAACAAAGTTATCCCGTTCGTAAAGATTCTTTGGAGGAATCACCCGGAGCGTGAAGCTACCTGGGAAACTGAAGAGTCAATACGAGCTAGTTATCCGCAGTTCTCGTTTTAATCCGGTATGTCCTTGTTTTGTTTTCCGTTCTCCTTCGTTTGTTTTCCGCTTTCTTTTCTTTTCTTTTCTTACTACTTCCTGCAAATTTCGAGGACGAAATTTTTTTGTTAGTAGGCAAGAAGTTGTAATACCTGAAATTCAGATAACCTGTAAAAAGACCAAATTACCCCTGAAACTATAAAACCTAAATAAATAACTTATAAAATTCTGAAACAATTCCAAACTTCTGAAAACGAACTACATATCAAGTAATTAAATTTCTGGGACAACATTACATTACTTTGAATGTACAAAAATTACAAAATCACATATACACATATACATGGTCCGAAATTAATTAAATAAACTTAATATATATATTTGTAAAATCATTTTAATTAGATAAGTACCAAAATAAATTAAGGAGTTATACACCAAATCAAAGTATGATCTTGACCTAACTTATGGGCCGAAAATTCTGAGTATAACCCCCCTCCTAATCGGCTATTATTATATACACAATCAAATCATTATTTTGCAAAACCCTAAATTCCGAAAACCCTAAATCGCTACACACTAAATTCGACCAAAACATCCTTGCGACTTCTGGACCTGAGCAAGCAATTTTCTGGAGTTGATCAAGGTGTAAGAAAGCTAGGAAAAATAAGAGTTGGGTCGTGGAAGCTTTCGTTCGATCGTGGTGTTTTGTTTTGTTCGATCTATTGCGCTCGATAGGTATAAAATCCACACGATAAATCTTTATGTTCTATAATTGATCTAGCATTTTTCTAATGATCTATATGTTGTATATAACTCAGTAAAAATGTTAAACATGGATCATGCAAGCTAAACAAAGCGTACAAAATTATAAGAGATAAAACGCACATAATTTCCAAATAATGTCATTCGATTTTTCTGGGGTATAACCATAATTTTTGCGTGTCCTATACTGATAATATAAGCCTAGAAAAATAACCACATGATTTATAGAAGCTCAAAATAATTGATGCGAATTATTGTGTATAATCGGATTTTAGAGGAAATAAAGAAAAATAAGAATAAACCCTAGAATGGATTAGGGTTAGGGTTCATGTGTATAGATCTGATGTAATTAATGTTTTAATGATGATGTCATGATGGTTTAATGATTGGATAAAACTAGGGCTTGTTTTGGTACAATAAAAGTCTATACGATTTATAAATAAAAGTATAAGGGCTTGTTTTGCCAACTTTGAAACTTCTGGGATATTTTTGTAATGTCATATAAGTCAGTAGGAATGTGAGAAAAATATAACTTGAGGGTCCTAAGTGTAAATGTGCAAGAAAATGAATTAACTATATTTATAAGGGTCGAATTGTAAATAATTAAAGTAGAAGGACTAAAAGTGTAAATTTGGGAAACTTGAAGTTATTCTGAGTAAATAATGTCATTAAGGGTGTAATAGGTAAATTTGAGTATTTATGGGATTGATACGTAATTATAAATAAATTATGATTTAAATTGTAAGTTTTGTAAAGTTAAGGGACCAATTGTGTAATTACTAAATTTTGAGGGTCTAATTTGTACTTCATATAATTCTGAGGTGATGTCCTGTAAACTTGTGAAATAAAGTACTTGTTTGGTAAATATAGATTAAATCAGTAACTTAAAGTAATTTCATTTTAAACCTTTGAGTCTAATGAATTTACAATTAAAACCCTAAACTTTTGTAACTTGATAAAAGGTACCTTAATTCCATAATGATCTTGAAATAAGGACTTAACCTAATCTGGAATATTAACATCTTACTAAACCTGGAAAGTTACAAAATGGAAAAGTAAAACTAAAAGCAATAGTCTGAGTTTGAATAATTCATAATTCCGTCTTCTACTTCTTAGGTGTGAAGAAGGAGAAGCCTTGATTTCTGCTTCGCATTTGCTTTCTTGTCTTTTGCTTTGCTAATAAGGTACATATATTCCATCCTTTCAGTAAGGGCTTTTTATTCCCTTTTTCTTTCAGAATTCATTTCCTTATTAGGATTCCATATACCACTGCTATGTTCCCTTTTGTTTGTGAACTTTCGATGTGATCTTTGATTCGAATCTTTTGCCATGTACCCTTAAGATATGATTTTGATTATTTGATAGTACGCCCAACCTTTGATCTACAGTTTGATATTACGAGCCAATCACTAGGCATGAGGGTTTCATGTCCATGTCATTGACGCACCTCTGACATGACTCTAGGGCAGGAGAGTGATGACCTGTTCCGTCCCTTATTTATTATTTGCTATGGCCATTATAATTATGATTATCGATTTATCTGTGGGGCGTATGGGTGCACTCTAGATTTGACCTGTTATCTGTATATGTTATATGTTATAGTCATTATATCTGGTGACTGATTGTGTGTGCGATACACGTCTTTCACTTGGTCTGAGAGCTGATCACT